>JAODUH010071165.1:0-16386 GCA_027564835.1 Typhlichthys subterraneus
ACAGTTACAGTATTAGACCCACAGTGATACAGTTACAGTGTATAGACCTACAGTGATACAGTTACAGTATATAGACCTACAGTGATACATTTACAGTGTATAGACCCACAGTGATACAGTTACAGTATTAGACCCACAGTGAGTACAGGTACTGTACTGTACTGTACAGCATAAATCAAGTCAAATCTCATGTATGATTGGTTGTCTTTGAATCCCCTGGCTGTGGCGTGTATTGAAGAATAACTTTGAGCAACTTATACATTTATTTGATCAGAGCTAGAATATCTTTATCAGAGCATATACCAGCATATACCAACATATACCAACATATACCAACATAAACCAATATGCATCGTGCTTGTAAGAAACATTATGCTGTACACGGGGTCCATGTCTTTGAAGAGCTCTCACTCTGGAGCTCTCATCCAAGAACTAATTTGCATGTGCGGCCCAACTTAAATGTCAAACTGAACACTGTGGCTCATTAATAACAACACGGTACATCTAGATCCCCGAGCTTGTGTGGTATTTCTGGCAATTAACCGAATGGCTGTTGTAATTGCAGACTCTGCCCTCAGGAGTCTAATATGCATGTGATAAATATTGAAATGAAGCTGCAGTCAACATTCGGCTATGGGAGAGACAGATTTTAGGCGCTAGCTATTTAGGTTATGTCACTCACTCGTTAAAGGTTGTGTCAGCAAATTGTAAACAAATACACTTAGGCCTTTAAGGAGAGCTTATTCTTAATGAAATGTATTATGTGTTGCCATGACACCCATCTACATCCACTCCTCACGTGTCTGCTTTATTGTATTTGATGTATGTGTTGTGCACTGTGTGTTTGCTGTTTGTTCCCAGCTAGTCACAGCCATAGCCAGCAGAAGCTATTTACCAAGCTGCATGACACCTTCTGTAAATAATCCATCTGTCAGCAAACAGAGCAAGCCTCATGTCACCTCTGCTGAGGCTCACCCAGAGCTCCCTGTAACCTGCTGTCTGCTATGTGGCACGGCAGCTTCCAACTGTCATCATTCCATGCTGTGCGTCTGGGAACAGCAGTTCATCTCCCTGCGATCACCTGGCTCTCCATCAATGCTCTTCCCATTGTCCACCACCGGAGCGGAGACAAAGCTCGCTGATAGATGGCGCGGCGTTGAAAGGACGCGAGCTGAATGCCATTATCTACGCTAGCGCGTCGAGAGGCTCCAAGGGCATCGACGGGAGCTCGTTCAGACGCCTTTCAGGACGCCTCCACGGAACAGCACTGGAGAGGAACTGTAAAAGGCAGTGCTCTCAATAGGCTGCCGGCCTGTTCTCCTCTTACAAGACTGAAAGGAAGACATGCAGAGAGAGAGAGAGAGAGAGGGAGGGGTGGAAAGTGGTGACCTTTAATATTCACAGAGGTGCCTCCAACGAATTTTTTTATATTTTTACAATATAATATATCATATTTTTACGTTGTTAAAGGGAAGCCTAACGCACACAAATCCTTACACTCACTTTTACTCCCAGAGAGTAAAATTTATACTGTATCTAAAATCTTTATATTTCATGAATTACACTACTTACATATTTTACATACTTGTTTTTAAAGATACAGTAAAATAGGCATTGATGATTTGCGTGAATGTAGAACCAAATAATGTAGAGGATGTTATTGTCAACAAAATACTAAGTTATTATGTTATTGTCAGTGTACAGTGAGTCAATATTCATGTTGTAATTAGCCACTTAGCTAGGTTAGCTAAGTGGCTAATGAGCTCGCAGTATCTTCAAACAGATAGCGTTTACACTGTGATGCGGCTGTCATCTCTCATTAGGGCGGAGGGGCTTTTTGTCTTGTTTTGCACACGTCCATGTACGATGGCCTGACGGGGCAGCAATGGAGTCTAGCACTGCCGCTGACACAGTCTGGGGAGCTTCCTTTAATGAGCATGGAGGGAAAATACAGTTTTTACTTCATCTCCGATCTCCTCTCAGGCAAGCCGGGAATTGTTTTTAAACGCATCTTTTATGTGCCTTGAAATTCGATGAGCAATGAACCACCCCATCCCTCCAGCCCCCGAGGCTCCCAACCGCCTCCTTTGAAGACCCGCTGTATTCGCCATTAATCCAATTCATTAATACCTCCCGCCAACACCCCCCCACCCTGTACCGCTGCTGTCAGGGGGGAGACAAGGAGTTTTTGTTCGCTCAGATTTGTGCAGCATCTCCCCCAGGGATGCCCAACCCCTCTCCCCCTCTCTCTCTCTCTCTCTCTCTCTCTTCCTGTATTGCAGAGAGAAGAGGTACCTGGGGTGTCATTGTATCCCCCCCCCCCACACACACACACACACACACAGGAGAGCGTGCTCTTTGAGTGGCAGGTTGATTGAATGTAAAACCTTCTGCTCACACACTGCAGGGTCCTCAGGCGGGTGAATGCACCCATTAGCTCTGGTGCCCGAGCAGCAGAGCTGGCCACACACCACACCACACCACAGACAACATGGGGAGCTGTGATTCACGCAGAAGCCCCCCATCCCCACCAGCCAATTACTGAATAAAGGAGGGCAGCCATAATGTAGGGACCCTGTGAGACTCAGGTAGGCGGCCATCTTGAAGGGACCCTGTGAGACTCAGGTAGGCGGCCATCTTGAAGGGACCCTATGAGACTCAGGTAGGCGGCCATCTTGAAGGGACCCTTTGAGACTCAGGTAGGCAGCCATCTTGAAGGATCCCTGTGAGACGAAGCAGTCTTAAGTAGGAAGCGGTCTTCCAAAAGGCCAGTGGCCAGAACCCATCCAAATGCCACACATCAAGCCAATCGAGCATTCCCATTTGTCTCCCTCATTCGTCACTCACCCATTAGGCTCACCCCACCCCCCTGACAAAGGTTGTCCCACTCCCCCAGTCACCTTCCTTTGTTTACAATAAATGTATCCAATAGCGACCGTCATATCCTGTCCTTTACTCCCACTGTCTATAGTGCTGCCTGCTGCACTATTCATTCTGACATATTTAGAGTGACATGCTAACATATAGCATGCTAACATATAGCATGCAATCCCATCACGGCCAGACAATGCAAAAACAGGACTGTGACAATAGAGACGTTTTCTCCTCCCTTCCCTGTAATGAGCTTCGGCAGCGTTAGAAACATAATCCACGTGTTAATGGCTGTGGCATTTTTTGCCTCTGTTCATTGTGGTGATTTAATGCCGGCATGGGTGCTCTCAAACTACTTTTTATGGCAAGGGACATGCAATAAAACCCTGCAATGAGCTTTAGTGCATGACGTTTATGTAAGGCTTTGATAAATTTGCTTCTTAAATCTGTGAATAACAATAGTGCGTGCAGACTGGTGTTATTATCACATTAACTTGACATAATGTAAGGTCATGACCTCTAGTGCTGTTGTGATTGCTTACTTGGAGCCTATAGAGGGCCGCTTTGTAACCCTGGATCTCCTGCATGAGAAGTGGACAGGCAGCAAGGAGGCTAAAAGTAATCTGCCACTAGACTGTCCTTGATGTGTTGGAGAGTGAGCTTTACTGCACAAGCTTACCAGCTGGCCACCGTTACACACATACACACATACATAGTGTGTACTGTATACACAGTATATACAGCCGTGGAAAAAATTAGACCACTGCAGAATGATATCAGATTTTTACATACATTTTTTACAACAGCTTTACAACAGATGCACAACAGATGCACAACAGATGTACAACAGATGCACAACAGATGTACAACAGATGCACAACAGATGCACAACAGATGCACAACAGATATACAACAGATGCACAACAGATGCACAAGAGATGCACAAGAGATGTACAACAGATGTATAACAGATATACAACAGATGCACAACAGCTGCACAACAGATGCACAACAGATGCACAACAGATGTATAACAGATGCACAACAGATGCACAACAGCTGCACAACAGATGTATAACAGATGCACAACAGATGCACAACAGCTGCACAACAGATGCACAACAGCGTTTGTGCTGACTGTTGTGGATGTTTTTCACACAAACACAAAAAGCACCCCCTGATCAGACAATGCAAGAACGAAAGACAAAATGCACTCGGGCACTTCCTTTTTATTTCTTCTCATATTGGATTAAGCCAGAGTGTAAATACAGTAGTCAGCAGAAACACACACATCTGCTATCTTGCTGCAGATGCAACCAGCAAGAAATGTGACAGCTTCAATCTACCAGTGAACATTTTTTCCTTGTCATAAAAGATCCAAGGAGTACATCTTTACCTGCCTAATGGACCAGATATGTTTCAAATGGCGTGAAAAGTGCTGTCGTGCTCCTATGTGTGCCAATAAATGCAGACCTGTCAGGAAATTCACCAAAACGAGGTTGCTTTTGCACTCAGGGCAAATGGACACTTAGTGAAGGAACACCTGGTGTGCAGCACAGAAGCTCCCAGTGGCTCATTCACCATAAGCTCATTTGTTCCACATGACGGAAACAAATCAAGTGAAAATTTGGATCAGCAGGTCCGTTTTTTCTGACCTGACAGGATACACATTAATTAAATGGGGGCTTTAATAGTTTTTAAAAAAAGGTAGAATTAAATGGAAATGTTGAACATTTTCAAATAATACTTTTGTTTAGGTTTTCAAATGGGTGGAATTATAAATAAGCATATTTTATTAGTTTTTCAAGCTGTCTGCACCCTATAACTTCCCGTTACAAGCAGTTGCTCTAATGCGTTTAGTAGGAAGAGTCTATCACGGGTAAAATGAAAGTAACAATACAGTAAATATCTGTGTCAGTCATCCCTGACCTTAAATACTACTGACTGAGGTAGATAAGGTAGACAAGGTAGATAAGATGAGGATTGGGACAAGAAAGCTACATATACCACTGCAGACTCAGTACCGATCGAGCGAATCGAGAATTATTTGTTCTAAATGACGAGTTTGTAGTACTGCGAGCATCCACAGGGGGCAGGGTGTACATACATACGTACATCCTGGGCTACTTCTGCGGTCATGGACTCCTGGGAAATAAGATCAGCGGCTCCGTAACCTTTTCTGTTCACTGGAGCCATACTTGAAGTATGATCATCATTCCAGCGTCTTCTTCAGGGACTTGTGGAACCTGCAGGCTAGCTACCATTGTGCCTCTTTCTGTAGCTAGCTGTCTTACATACTGTGTATATGTGGTAAATATTAGAGAATTCAGTCCTAAAAGGAAGATTAGCATCACTTTCAAATTAGCAGTGGCCTTCAAATGAATCAGTTCTCTAACTGTTATTTAGGTATGCTGTAACATGTGTAATAAATGTAAGATAATATTCTCTCCTCTCATCTCTTCTCCTCTCCACCTCTCCTCTTCTCTCCTTATTTTACCTTATTCTCCTCTTCTCCTCTCCTTTAATTATTTGGAAACCTTGCTTTGTTATTCATTTCTTATATTCCCAGAAACTTAGAAATCAATTAAGTCAGATGTCTTAAATCCATGCTTGTGTGTGTGTGTGTGTTTTCTGTGCTGAGATCAATATGCCTTAGTGGGCTTTGAAAGGCTGATAAGGCGGAAACTCAATTGATCCATTAATAAAACAGCACAGTTCAATCAAGTGTGACTGAATG
Organism: Typhlichthys subterraneus; assembly: GCA_027564835.1. Taxonomy (NCBI): domain Eukaryota; kingdom Metazoa; phylum Chordata; class Actinopteri; order Percopsiformes; family Amblyopsidae; genus Typhlichthys; species Typhlichthys subterraneus. The sequence goes on from JAODUH010071165.1 coordinate 5,609, forward strand.
CACACGGCACAATGCACACAATCCATATCTTCACAGTGGCGGACTCAACACACATCGAATAATAGATAAAAACGTCAATGTTAATAATATGTCCATATACGATGTGCTTTTATTGAAGTTCCGTCTCCTCGCCCAATGTCTCATTACCAAGAGTGCTGTTCCCAGCACCTATTTATTCATTTAATTTAAAATCAGTCTTTCCAACACTGGTACTGTCTAAAGAGGCAGTTTGACATTTGGAATGTCTAAGTATTTTTATAACTCCTGTGATGTGTGAAATATCAGATATGTTCAGTCCGTCACTGAAAAGTAAGCAGTGTTCAGTCAGTTATTAAATAACAATAAAATGCTGCTAAATGCTCACTCTCTCTCTTAACAAGACACAACTGCACTCTTTATATTTTGGACGCAGTCACATTTTTCAAATTCACCATCAGGAGAATGGCCGCTCTTCTGTTGTTTATGTCTAAACTTATTGTTAAGCTCTGGTGTTTGTTTTCATTTCAGAAAGCATACGAGAGAGAGAGAGAGTGAGAGAGAGATAGAGAGAGAGAGAGAGAGAGAGAGAGAGAGAGGGAGAGAGAGAGAAAGCAATAATGTTCACTGTTCGCCAATTCTGAACGCACCTCTGGCCTGGCAATGCCATTTGTGAAACATAATGCAACAAAGAAAAAATGTCCATGGCATTCCCAGCATAACCTGGCCACTGAAACGATCTGGTTCGCTGTAGATACATCCCAGTGAATCCCAGGGCAGGGCCAGAGCAGATATGGGCATGAAGGTAGGTTGTTTGACCTGACGCACGGGCTCTCCTTACATGTGATTTATCTGCTCTCGATCTCCGCAAACACAAGCTGAGGTCTCGTGGCCCGGCCAAGAAGCCTTGCGAGGGGGGAGGCCTGCAGGGGCAGGCTGAAAGCCGAGTGATCCTCACCCTGAGCAGCCTGTTTACATTGGCAGTACAACTCAGTGTGTTTACACCACACTGCCCTGCTCTCGACAGACGCAAGGAAATGTTAAATCATCTCTGACAGGAGGAGAACCTTCTGCTATCTCTGCCATCTCTGATGAAACACAACACCAATGGCTTTCTCTGGGAGAGTGAATTAAAGTCAAGTTAAAAGTGAATGAGCTATCTTAGGTTTGTTATGTTCAGTTTGCATGCTTTTGATAGGCTTACAAGAGACTCGGTAAACATCATAATTGACCTCAATGAGCAAAAACATGTGTAGGCTACATAGGCTATAGTAGGCTACTGAAGAAAAATAAATAGACTAGTCCCTACAGTCGTTAAGAAATTGTGAAAAGTATCTCAAACGAATGAACGGTTCTCTTTCCAGGACAAAACTGAAAAAGGCTTTATTTTCGCGAACCAGGCAAGCACTGATCAATGTGTTTTGATTTATTAATGAAGCTCTCTAGAATATATGACCTTGTTCTCTGCTGTAAAACTCTCGTGTGGGAATTCATTCACATGGCCCTTTTTACTCAACACCTGTCGTGGTTCAAGACCAACCCCTCCATCGTGTTAATTTACTAGGCCTAGCCCACATGTTATTCAATGATCAATTTCACTTAGCCTAAGCGATGGATACAATATAGCCTAGGCCTATGCTACCTGTAAACAGCTCTTCTTCTACTTTGATTAGGTATTATTTCATACAGGTCTTTTAGGATCACAATTACATGAAACACACAATACTTTATTTTTTATTAGCGGTGACAAGTGAACAAAGGGGTTGTTCTGCGCCGACACCAAACGCCAATAGTTCAGTTCTCTTTTCCAGTCCTGGGGCGCCACCTAGTGGTTGCTGAAGTTCTAAGTATGCTACTTATTAAAGTTATGGCACCAGTGTACCAAAGAGCCCGACAATCTTACAAAGGAATCATAAAAGAAGACAAGTAGTAGTACAAAAAAAAGCTTTCTTTCGCACAGTAACTATTATATTGAGAGGCTATAGTTATCTGGCTTTATTACAAAGAGCAAGTTGTCAATTGTATTGTCATGTAGTAGCGTGGGCTATATGCTACAGAAAATGGTGCACGTGCAACGTGACTGTTGTCTATCTTAATTTTATTTCTTACCTTATTTGAGTTATGTTATTTCAGTGTCATATCATGTAAAAAATCTCATGAAATGCCCGGTCGCCGTACCGGTGTTGTGGTGGGACAAATACCTGTGGCAGGCCCATTTGGAACAGTGATCACAGAGACAGATTGTTGTGTATCAATCCCACCGAACAAGCATTGTCTAATAGTCTGTAGTTTGGTGAATATACATGCAGGGTCTGTATATCTGAGGCTATACAGCACCCTACTATGCGTATGAGGGAGTCTTGGTCATTTCTACACTGAGGTTAGTGGGTTACTTGGATTAGTAATTAGTTACACTACTAGTTACTGAACTTCATAATATTACAGTAGTTACTAGTAACAACACTGCCCAACACTGGTCTTTAATAATATAAGACTAAGATTATATGCTCTGTTTTGCCATGGATTTTTATTGTTCAGGATATTATCATAATGGATTATTCCTAAAACACCACAACAACAACAACAAGACATCAACAACACAACAGGAAGACAACTGTTATTTCAAACGTGTGTCAATCAAATATGTTTGTTTGTTAGTTTTAATATCTAAATACCAAATGCCAAAGCAGAATTTCCGCTGCTATAGGCCCAGGTCATTGCAAATAAATAGGAATAGCCTAATGTTTTGATGTAGAGGAAGGGGGTGGGGGTGGTATTGCTATCCATTCTCTGGTCCTCATTTTTTGGCCATGTCTTTCTCTGTCATTTATCATTTTGGTGACATTAGAGAACGGTGCAACGCACAGACTGGCCACTAGATGTCGCCCCAGGCTGGAAACTACAGCATGTGTTGCCATGGTATAAATAATCAGACCGTCCACGTGGCTTTCAATATAATATTTATTGTATCTCAAAAACACACAAATACCTAAAACCCAATAATTAGCTATGTACACTTTGAAAAGTGATTGTCAGTTTAACAGTCTTTATGTTTGTGTGATATTACAAAACTAAAGTTACTAGACTATGTAATAGTAACGTGCCTGTATTTTAAAAATAAACCATAACACAACAACACGCAAAAGTGTCAGTATTTAGGCTATATAATCTGAAATATTGCACATCTGTCCAAATATTATAACATCTTCGCTGCTGTTCTCACGAGAACGCAGATCGTAAATAACATGTAAATTAACGGCACTTTATGGCTACTTTAGCCCACTATATAATTTTACGAGCATATCATGCAGTAAAGTTGGTTATTGCTCTCAGATACGCAGAACCAACCCGTGACGTCACTACGTCTGGAGGCAGCCGCAGCCGTAGGCGAAGCGTCAATAGAAAACTGCCGAAGAGACAGACAGACAGACAGGCAGACACACTATGGAAACACACGAATTCGAGGACGTTTCCGTCGGACGGCTGCAATGAGAGAATTTCGTCTTCGTTTGAGCGAAAGGTGAACCCCCGTAATACCGTGAGCGTCCGCTATCGTGCGGTATAAACGAAGGACGCGTCGATGGCTGGATACTAAAACCATATTGAGCCGCCAGTGTGCACCTGTTGGCAGGTGAGCAACGGTCCGAGGGAGCCGTGGCCACGCTTCTCACTTGAAACCCTATAGTGAGGGATATGGTTTAATCTTTAGCACGAAGCTGACAAATCATACCTGGCTGAAGGTTTTTAGGGCATAGGGAGTCCGCCAGATAACGCATGCAACAGAGTGGCGCAGGAAGGTTTGTCTGATTCTCATTAGGACAGCGGCAATGTGCCTTGACTCACTCGGCCAGTGCCCTCAAAGACCTGGGCTGACCCAAAAGGCTATGGGTAAAGTAGACGTTTACTGTCTTGCTCAAGAGCGCGTTAGTTGCTCACGCTAGATTGTGTTTTTGCTACACAGACGGTATTCAGTAATATACTTGGGTAGTTCTTTTAGAAACATGTTTCTGTTGCTGGAAGTATCTGTCTGTTGTAGAAGTACATACCTGTTGTACTAGTAGTACAAACATGTAAATGCTGCAGCAGTAGAAGTATTAATATGTATCTGCTGTAGACGTAGGCTACTAACATTTATCTGCTGTAGTAGAAGTACTAACATGTATATACACCAGTCGAACTATTAACCAAGTATCTGTCCATTGTGTAGTGACAACACAAGTCTATTCAAAAACTTGTCTCATAATCTATGGAATTAGTTATCTCGTTAGGAATCCAGCTCCGCAGCATTCCTAACGACATTCTAATTGGATCTGGTTCGATCTGATCCTTCCTGGGACATTCCTTATGTCCTGGCATGCATAGACTTAGAATGATGACTCGTCTCTTTGTGGCTTTTCTGGGATTGAACGTTTCGGTGGCAATGTTGCTAAAGCAAAACATAGTCTGTGCAACAACAACATTAAAAGTGACGTCAGTGATTGTAAGATATTACCGTCTTTATTTTTTTGTCAAATAGAATATCTCCTAGCGGTCCACTAGCTGTGAATGCTGAAATATTTGCAGGTGCTTCTATTCTCAACTGGCTCTGAATGAGAGAATGAAAAAATTAAATTTTAATAATTTAGTTTTTAATATGTCAAGACAATGATTGCATGTTTTGAAGTAACAACCTACTGATGGCCAAAGATGAACTTCCATCCATCCATCCATCTTCACCCGCTTACCCAGAGTCGGGTCGCGGGGCCAAAGATGAACTTGTATATGTATAATATTTTAAGTTTATTTTCAAAATGGAGAGAGAATACACAACATCTTAGAGCCTAGAGTTTTTAGCAGGAGAATCAAATGTAACAATGACAACATCTCTCTGTCTGTCTGTGTCTGTCTTGAGGTTGTGTGTGAAATTAGGTATATGCAAGATACGTGAAAACTGTACAGATTGCTGCAGGACAATACAGTAGCTAGCTGCGGGACAATACAGTAGCTAGCTGCGGGACAATATGCTGTGGTTGCATTGTTGCTTCGTATTCAGCAGGCACAGCTCTAGCCAACTGGCAATGTTCTCTCTTCTCATTGGCTCTCACTGCTCTGATTGGTTCAGAGGGCTCATTTGACGGCCAACCGGTTGTAGCCTGACCCACCCCCCCCCCCCCTTCAGCTGCTGTTGTCAATGAGCTCATTCAGCTATTTGTGTTTTTTCCCTCTGCAAAACAGCTTGTGGACCCTCCTCTCCTCACCCCTCCCCCTCCTCTCTCTCTCTCTCTCTCTCTCTCTCTCTCACCCTCGTGCCACATGGGCCAAACTGCAGGCTTTGGTTTAATAAGAGTCACTGGAGAAAGTTCCACCAGTGTGTGTGCTTGTGCTGCTATTCATACTGTAGCATTCTGTTCCACAGCACCAAGACACTCAGCAACACAGCCGGACAGACAGACAGAGAGAGAGACAGAGAGATCTACAGCACTACAGCTGACCTGGTTGTTCTGCAGAAGGTACAGTTATAGTGTGTGTGTTGTGGTGTTGAATGCTGTCATCTTAAACAGGAACTTAATCATGCCTGGGCCTACATGTGTGTTCTGGGCCTACATGTGTGTTCCATACATGTGTTCTGGGCCTACATGTGTGTTCTGGGCCTACAGATGTGTTTTCCATACATGTTTGTTGTGCATCCCACTTCCATGTCCATGATTCTTACAGCTTCTGGTCTCTAAAGAGATCTGCAGTGGACCTCAGCAGATCATGTTCATTATCTTCTAACTACCCCCTGTGGCCTCTCTCAATGTTACATTTGACTGAACGCTACAAAACGTAGTTGATTCAGTGTGTGTGTTCTTCTCATTCACTACAGTTTGATGCATTCCATTCAATATAAATGCTAATGTTGTCCTGTTGACACGTCCTGCATCCTAACTGTCCTGGAGGTGTGGCTTCCTCCATCCCTTATGACTCGCGTAGTCCTTCCCGGCCCAGGGGAGGAGCAGGTTACGGGGGTGTTGTGTGACTGGAACAACACAGACCAACTAACCCACTGAAATGCTGTGTTGCCTCTGACCAGGGCTAGGCTCATGGAGGTGACCTGGAAGACACTGGCCGTCTCCCATAATGCACCCTGCCCCTCCACCGCCGAGGAGATCGCCTGGAGGGAGAACATGATGGGAGGGGAGGATGTCTCTGGGCTCCTGGATGCTGAGACAAGGCCAGATGAAGCTCCTAGGAGCTCTCAGCCTCCTGAAGGCCAGGTCAGACGGCCAGAGGAGCTCTCTCCTGAGCAAGAGGGGCAGGAGGGGGGGAGGCCTGTGCAGGAGGGGGGGCCGGTGCAGGGGGGGGAGGAGGGGGGGAGGTTGGTGCAGGAGGGGGGGCCGGTGCAGGGGGATGAGGAGGGGGGAAGGCCGGTGCAGGGGGGGGAGGCGGGCGCCCAGGAACGTGCGTCCCAGAGGCAGCTGCTGGCCATCGAGGAGATGGTGCACACCGAGAGGAACTTCCTCCGTCTGCTGCAGATCTGCACAGTCACCATCAGGAGCAACCTGCACCACCTGAAGGTACTGTGGAGCAAGGCACTGCCAGGGTTGGGGTGCTATTCCCTGTGTGGCGCACAGGGAATATATTGTGTTGTTCCTTACACAATATATTTTGTGACTTACATAATGCATTTAGTCAACTAGTAAGTCACGTAATGTATTGGTTACATGGATACCTATGATGTGCAAGAAATCCATTCTGTAAGTGACGAAATGCATTTCCTGCCTTACAGAATGCATTTCGTCGCTTAGTGAGTCATGGAATGTATTGGTAAGCTATAGTCACTTAGACTCTATGAATGACATGTCACCGTTGAAGTAATAATTATTTTGTGGACGTCATGCAAAAGCGATTGTTTTTTGTGGATAAAAGGTGTTGCAGTGTTATATGATTTCGTAATTAATTTATGCATTTCGTGCCAAAATGCATTCTGTCCATGAAACAGAATATGTTACACTTACACATAACTCCCTGTGTAGACCATGGCACTATCACTGCCAGGGTTGTGGGTTCTATTCCCTGTGTAGAGCAAGGCGGGGGTGGTGTAGGCCGGGTATGGAATAGATGAATGATGTCATTGTCATCATGGATACTAACTGGTCTGTTCTGCCTGGTCTCTGCTCACTGGCTTATAGAACGCACCTATTGTGCGTTTGACGGACAGCAAAAAAGCAATAAATTATAAAATCAATACAAACATGAGTACACATAAATACGGTCACATCCACCTTAACGGTAGCCAGGACAACACGATTTAGAAGAAGAAGAAGAAGAAGTAACTCTTTATTTTAACTAAACTGGACGTTAGCATTTTGAGGAACCAACTATAATGTTTTGGAGAATATGATAGTCAAGTGTCGTCTTGCCCTTTGCATGATTCACTTCCCAGATGACACGACTCAACATCCTGAAACCACAGCAAGCAACATGCTGCATGTAAACTAGGGTTAGCTGTCTGACGCGAAGGCTAGCATACTGTATGATTAATAGCTTTAACGTGAGCTGCAGTGTATTTGTGGAAATTATGTGTGTGTGTTCATTCTTCTGTTTTGGATGTTCCACTACTGTACATGAGCTAACGTGTGTGTGTGTGTGTGTGTGTGTGTGTGCGTGTGTGTGTGTGCGTGCAGCCCTCCCTGCCCGGGCTAGACAGCATGTTCCTGCACATTGAAGAGGTGATGGACGTGTCTTGTCGTCTTCTCAGCCTGCTGGACCAGCAGCAGGTTGCCCTGGGAGACCCCTGCTTCCTGCAGACCCTGTGTAAGACCCCTCTCCACGCACACGCACGCACACACACACACACACACATACCCATAATGCACCTGGTCAACAGTGTCTGGACATTGGGGAGGGTTTAGTTGCTGCCCTCTGCTGGCCGTAGACCTCTGGTTAATTCTGAAGCTATTGGCCCTGAACAACACATAAACAACAAACAAACAACACAACAACACACAAACAACATAACTATACACAAACAATACACAAACAATACAAACAACACACAAACAACACACAAACAACATAACTATACACAAACAATACAAACAACACACAAACAACACACAAACAACATAACTATACACAAACAATACACAAACAATACAAACTACACACAAACTACACAACACGTTGTCCCACAAGAGCTGCCCTTCCACACATTGTTGCTACCTGAGAGCGCAAGTATGCTGTTGCTAGGCGATAACGTCCAAAGAAAGATCCCCTCTCTGCTCATTGGTGTGGCTTATTTTAGTTGCCTGGCAACAGGAGGGTCTTCGCCGTATGGAATAGGAAACTGTAGAAACTTTTTTGTTGGTTATAGCACCGCTCTTTCCGCCATGGGCTTTTGCTGGGGGGGGGTCACCTTTAGAACGTCTGCTGTCACATGAGGTTGTCATGGTTACGCGTGCCTAGCTCAGCAGATGACGCGACATGGCTAAACTGCAGCCTGAGGAGTGTCTCGTGCACGCACACACAGTAGCAGGATACGTAGCTGCAGCACTCACTCTGACGTGACCTCAGGCTGAGAGTTTGTATCGAGTTTCCATTCGCTGACTGAGATTGAGGTGGCTGGGGAGCGGGTCTGGGGTCCCTGGGTTTTTTATATATTGTATTGTTTTTACTCATTTTGTATTGTTTTTTAATGACGTTGTAGTGTGAAGCACTTTGTGTTACATGAATTTGTATGAAAAGTGCTATATAAATAAAGATTGATTGATTGATTGATTGATTGATTGATCGATCGTAGGAGTCAAAGATAGTCTGGCCTTGAAACATCGCGTGATTGGTAGATTACCAGCAATATCTTTCTGGAAGCAGATCTGAGAATTGGTAGAAAAGCGTTGCAACTGTTTTGCTATAAGTTACTTCTGTTAATACTGTACATGGGTGCATTCTTACGTTTCCTCTCCCCCATCCCCTGGTTTCACTGGCAGGCAATTCGTTCCTCAGCCTGTCGTCAGACATGGAGACAGCCTATCGGGAGTACCTGGCCCACTATAACACTGTCAGTGCGGTGGAGAACAGCTTCAAGCAGCAGGAGGTGCTCTGGAGCGACATCGTGAAGGTCATCAAGGCCTCCGCGTACGTTCTGACTTTAGCCGACGTCCGACATTGTTCTAAAAGCCATTTATCATGCTTTGCCGTGTTACGTTACAGATATTGGACTGTTTTTTATTTTATTTATTCAGTTTAAAAGGGACATTGACTAACCCCCCGGAGAACACAAATGTATTGCTTAATTATTCAAGTATTTCCTTTTCCCAATGCGTGTCATCATTACAACTCACTTTACATGATTTGTGATATTAGCAAGCATATTAGCATTAGTTTGCATCATTATTATTGGCGTTAGCATGAATTGGATTAGCTTTGCATCATTATTATTTGCATTAGCATGTGCCATAGACTTATTATTAGAGAGACACTGAAGAAAATGGCGGCTCAATCTTACCAAGTATTTGCTAATCTATTACCTATTCTAATTAAGAGTGTCGCCATATTGGCAAAGTAGCTCTTTTGACACATGCGCAGTACAAATAGAAAATTAATTTGCAACCTGCGACACTGGAGTTCCCGACCTCAAGCCTCGTGCATGTGCGGCGTAGTACAACATAAAATAACAGGATTTTTTGTTTTGTATTATACTGTACTGTTACATTTGTAGCCATGTTTTGTTTAATATTTAGCATTTACACTAAAATTGATCTAAGTTGTGCTCGCTAATACGCAGCTTGTTGCTCGTGCACGAGAAATCCACTCGCAGTTCAGGCACGAGCATAGGACTATGTCACATGATTATTACGTCGTGACAAACAATTGTCCAAGCTGGCTTTATTAACATTGTTAGAAATTATATATGTACATCAGCACCAAGAGAACATTATTAAGCAGCATATGAACACATATATGTACTTAAGCACCAAGAGAACATTATTAAGCAGCATATGAACACATATGTGCTTAAGCACCAAGAGAACATTATTAAGCAGCATATGAACACATATATGTACTTAAGCACCAAGAGAACATTATTAAGCACCATATGAACACATATATGTACTTAAGCACCAAGAGAACATTATTAAGTAGCATATGAACCAAGTGCAGCACCTGTAAAAAATGTTGCGGAGCAGTTAAACCTCTAATTAATTTATGAATGGGGTGTGTATTGCAGTTGGTCCTATAGGCTGCAGTACCATCCGTCGCCACACGTCACGGCTGCTTCAAGCCTAGAGTCAGACCCCGCCCCCCTGGCATGGACATCAGCATAATGTTTACTAGCTGGTTGGTTGTGTTGCCCCCTGCAGGCCGGAGGTGAACGCCACCTCCCTCAGCTTCTTCCTGGTGATGCCGGTGCAGCGCATCGCCCGCTACCCACTGCTGCTGCAGACCATCCGGAAGCACACGGAGCCGTGCCACCCCGCCTACCAGCTGCTGGAGCACACAGCACACACCGCCATCGCTCTCAACTGCCGCATCAACGAGTACAAGCGATTCAGGGAAGTTGGTGAGAGGGACCTCTTTAACTGAAGCACATGTAGCCTGTACCTCTTTAACTGACACACGTGTAGCCTGTAGTACCTCTTTAACTGACACACATGTAGCCTGTAGTACTGCTTTAACTGACACACGTGTAGCCTGTACCTCTTTACCTGACACACGTGTAGCCTGTAGTACCTCTTTAACTGACACACATGTAGCCTGTACCTCTTTAACTGACACACGTGTAGCCTGTAGTACCTCTTCAACTGACGCACGTGTAGCCTGTACCTCTTTAACTGACACAC
>JAODUH010071176.1:0-16386 GCA_027564835.1 Typhlichthys subterraneus
CACCCCCCCCCCCCCCCTCTCTCTCTCTCTCCCCCCCCTCTCTCTCTCTGCAGGTTTCGGCTGTCACCTGGCCTGCAAATCTGCATAGCATGTCCCTCTCTCTCTGTGTGTGTGTGTGTGTGTTTGTGTGTGTGAGCGTGCACACTCAGAGGCGGTCCTGATGTGGCCCAACCTGTTCCCCAGACCATCCCGGTCACATTAAACTGCAGTGCTCCATCCGACCTGACCCAGACGTCCTTGGCAACAGAGCCGAGGAGACGTTGCTGCATCGTGTATTTCGTACGAAGGCAGGCCGAGCTGGAGGAACCGCAAGGTGGGTCCACCTGCCGCTTGTCTTGTGTGTTCAGGTGTATTTTCATGTGGGCCTGATGCCTGTTTGTGCATGTTTATGTGTGTGTGTGTGTTCATCTGCTGGTTGATCATGTGTATTCGTGTGTGTGTTTATGTGTGTTCATCTGCTGGTTGATCATATGTGTATTCGTGTGTGTGTGTGTGTTCATCTGCTGGTTGATCATATGTGTATTCGTGTGTGTGTTTATTTGTGTTCATCTGCTGGTTGATCATATGTGTATTCATGTGTGTGTGTTTATGTGCGTTCATCTGCTGGTTGATCATATGTGTATTCGTGTGTGTGTGTGTGTTCATCTGCTGTTTGATCATATGTGTATTCGTGTGTGTGTGTTTATGTGTGTTCATCTGCTGGTTAATCATATGTGTATTCGTGAGTGTGTGTGTGTGTATGTGTGGTTGGAGCTTGAGGGGTACGCCAACCCAGATAACTTTTGGATTGGGATTATTTGGGTTACTTGTGCACTTTGACCCCACAGGTGTAGCAGGATAGACATGTCTCACTATTGGGTGAAAGGTGGGGGTGTAGTAAAAGAAGAGATGGTTCTGGTTGGCTCTTTCGCTAGTAGGGAAGCACTCAGTACTAGCGATAATGAACATAGGTCCACACAGCTGGCAACAAATCTGTGTTGTTACCTTTTCCATTTAATTGGTTGGTTGGTTTACAACATTTAAATTGCAGAACCATTTGGAAGGAATTGGCATGACAGTGTATTATATCTAAGTTGCATTTTATCATTGCACTGCTGGAGATCTAATTACAATTTCCATAGAAATGACAATTGGCTAAAATATTTTCAGCTGATAATAATACACAATAATATTATAAATAATGTGTATTCATTATATTGCACATTTTAAAGGTTAACTAAAAGACATTCAGATCAATAAAAAAAAGCATATAATATTTAAAATGTAGCAAAAGACAATGAACAACTGAAACTACAGACAATTGGGTGTGGTTGAAGACGAAGTTATTCTGTTGAGTATGCTGTAAGTTGTCAGTATCCATCCAAACCAACTGGTTTGTGTCATCTGCCCTTGAGCAAACCTGGTAAGGGCCATGCCTTGGATTCCTAAAGTGTGTGCGTGTGTGTGTGTGTGTGTGCTTGCGTGCACACGGGTGTGTGTGAGTGATTAGGAATGTCAGAACCACAATTGTTGAACAGTATGCATATATATATGTATGTAAGTATGTATATAATACTTTAAATTGTCCATTCACGTCTCTCTCTCTCTCTCTCTCTCTCTCTCTCTCTCTCTCTCTCTCTCTCTCTCTCTCCAACCAGACCTCTGGCTGATGAAATGTATGTTGATAGCATACATGCAGAGAGAGGGCAAAAAGAGAGCATTAAAATCTGTCTGCGTGTGTGTGTGCGTGTCTGTCTCTCTGCGTGTGTGTGTGCGTGTGTGTCTGTCTGTCTGCGTCTATGTGTGTGTGTCTGTCTGTCTGCGTCTGTGTGCGTGTCTGTCTGTGTCTGTGTGTGTGTGTCTCTCTGCGTGTGTGTGTGTGTGTGTCTGTCTCTCTGCGTGTGTCTGTCTGTCTGCATCTGTGTGTGTGTGTGTGTGTGTGACTGTCTGTCTGTCTGTCTGCGTCTGTGTGTGTGTGTGTCTGTCTGTCTGCATGTGTGCGTGTGTGTCTGTGTGGAAAAGGAAGCCGACTGCTTAACAAATAATGTTTATACAGTATCTTCTAGACATTTTGTAAAGTTAAATATATAACATGGCATCAAGTATGATGTAGCCATGTGTGCTACACATTGATCTTGGTCCAACTCTGGCTTCGCTATACTGTACACACACGGAGTTGCATTTGGCAAAAACCAAAGCAGCCATTAGTACACCCTGTGCATAACCTCCGTTTGTGCTTTGTGCTCCACAGGTTACAGTTGCTGTAGTCGCATATGCAATCATCTTCTGTTCACTATTTTGTTATTGGATATGAGCCTGTAGACACACCTTCCAAATCATGGTAAGTTGACCTTTTCACACTTGAGGGGCCATGAGATGCAAGATGCTAAAAGTAATCTTTGCGCTGATATGTTTGTAGCCATTGTAATTGTTGTGCATGTGTTTGAAGTGGTTTATTGTTGGGGATCCATAACTATGAGCCACTTTGGTGTGGGTGCCGTGATTTAAATCAGGTTGCAGGGACCTAAACGCAGTTGAGAAAATGCTAACAGAGAAAATATAAGGAGACATGCCGCACACATGGAGCTCTATGAGAGAATTCTGAAATGACAAGTTGGGCAGTTGGAGTAAACGAGCCAATCGTCTGCTTTGTAACTGCCAAGCATGAACCTATTTAACCAATTGTGTGGTTGCACTGACGTAAACTAACCTGTGGGGAAAACTGCTTTTTAAACCTTATTTTAGGGGCAAAGTCAGCAAACCTTTTAAGCTGCTTTTTGACTGGTGATTGTACACATGCAGTTTTTATGTCGAGGTGACCATTGAAAGGGCAGTTATGTCTCTCTCTCCATTCATTTCAATAAAATCTTTCTAAATAACTGCCCGGGGAATTTCAAAGATGGCTGCCGAGTGGCGAGACTCGCCTAGAAGGACTTTGATGCTAAGTAAAACGTATTATTCCCCTGAAAGCAGAGTGTGAGCAGTCGAAAAGAGAGCATCTCTGAAAGCCTACTCCTGGAGGACTCAGACCACGGAGGGGTGGTCGTGGCTGGAATTGGAGACAACAGCGTCGCCAAAAGGAGCGGCCTAAAACAAGGTATGGGACTATGGCAGGGCGATTCAGTTCCAGTCTTGGAGGCCCGCTGCCCTGCATGTGGTAGATGTCTCCCTGCTCCAACACACCTGATTCAAATGAATGGGTTGTCTGCTAACGACATTTGAATCAGGTGTGTTGGAGCAGGAATGACTAAAAACAGGCAAAGGCATTGGCCCTCCAGGACTCTAGTACAGGGCTATCTTGAATAGCCCTGTACTAGAGGAAAACAAGTTTAGCCAATTCAGATATGTAAACAAACATCGGAGCATCAAAGACTTTTGTGAAGGTAGATAAATGAGAAGGCTTGAGCCTGCTGTATGTTTCACATATAGAGTCTGAAGGTTTTCTGAGTAAGATCTGGCAGTTCTCCTTAGCGTAAGGAATGAAGTTCATCTTACTCTACTCTTCTTGCAGGAGATGAGATTGTCGCGGCCACTATACACCTCAATCACCTGAACAAACAAGACGTGCTCAAGATCCTTCAGGTCTTAGAGCCCTATGATGACAACATGAAGGTCCTGACCAAGCAGGGCCTCAGCAGTGGCTCCCTTGCCGATGGCCTTAAGGGACCCTCTGAGGTAAAGTTCATCATGCTGCTGGTCTTCTAAATACTGAATCCGTTTTTTTTCTCTCACCAATTTAACACACAAAAATTGTCAAAATCAACAGACGTTAGACTGGCTGTTTCACATTTTTAAAACTTAAAATACATAACAAATACCAATCAAACCGCAAACCCATTTGATTAATAACCCTGTTAAGCAGGCTTATAGAAATATACTGTACATTAATTGAAATGTGATACTATATAGGTTCTTGCATTTCATATGCGTTTTGTATTCTTATGAGTTTTTCTTTATTTGTATTAGACACAACAATTAGGTAAAATGTTACTTCAATAAGGTTACATATCTTGCTTGCCAACTATGAGAGGATTTAATGGAAACCGTTGCAACATTGCTTATTTGTCCCCCTACCTCTTTAATATCTACAGATGCTCACTGCAAGCTACAACTTGAAGAATGCAGAACCACCAGTTGTTTCACTTGATGGCCTAAAAGGACAATTAAAGGCTGACAGTGGTTTGGCAGGTGGAATCAATTTTCCCAAACTCAATGGAGGGCTTCCCAATATTACCATGAATACACCTTCAGCCAACCTGGATGGTAACCTAACAGGCTCAGAAATGACAGTGTCATCTCCAAAACTCAGCAGTAATGATGCCTCAATACAAATGAAGCAGCCGAATGTAAAGACAGGTTTATTAAATTTTCAACCCCAACAATTTGAGATGCCAAAATACGATCTACCGCATTTGAGTACCAAAACTTCTGATATAAAGACCCCAGGTGTCAGTGGAAATATGCCAACAGCAGACATCAATATCTCAGCCCCAAAAGTAGGCATTAAGGGTTCAGATCTTGATTTGAGTGGAGAAGATGTGGCTTTAAATGCCCCAAAGATCGAGGCAGGACTAAATACACCGGATGTAGATCTTTCTAAATCTGGAAAAGTTAACTGGCCTCATTTAAAGTGGAAAAAATCTAAATATGATGGCCCCAATATGGCCATGGATGCAGACATGAAGACACCAAATCTTGATGTCAAAGCGCCAAAGTTTAAAGGTGACGTTAATGGACCAGATGTTGATTTAAATCTTCCCAAAGCAAACCTTGAAGGTCCAGACATTGATGTTAATACCCCAAATATTGAGGTTGACTCAACGTCGGGTAAGATTAAGTGGCCACATAAGAAATGGAAAAAACCCAAAGTTGGTCTCAAAGGCCCAAACGCTGATGCAGACCTGAGGACGCCAGATCTTGATCTCAAAACGCCAACATTTGAAGGTAACATTCACGGACCAGACGTTGATATGAATCTCCCCAAGGCGGACCTTGAAAGCCCCGACATTGATGTTCATACCCCAGATATTGATGTTGACTCCCCATCGGGTAAGATTAACTGGCCTCATTTAAAGTGGAAGAAACCCAAAGTCAGTGGCCCCAACGCTGATATGAACATAGATGCCAACATGAAAACACCCACTGTTGATCTCAAAGCGCCAAAGTTTGGAGGTGACATTAATGGACCAGATGTTGACTTAAATCTCCCCAAAGCAGACTTTGAAGGTCCAGACATTCATGTTAAAACCCCAAATATTGATGTCGACTCACCATCAGGTAAAATGAACTGGCCCAATAAGAAATTAACAACACCCAAACTCAATGTTCCAAATGCTGACATGGACATTAATGAAGACCTGAACACACCAGATCTTGAGCTCTCAGCTCCAACTGTTAATTTACCAACAGCTAATATCAAAGCACCTGATGTTGACATTAAAGCTCCATCTGTAAAGTCAAAACTACCCAGTGCAAAAAAACCAAAGTGGACAATCTCAGGTAATAAAAAAACACCAAAAGGGGATTTAAACGCTGCCATTGCAACACCTGTGTTGAGTATGCCTAATACAAATATGGATGGAGAGATACATGCACCAGATGTCGATCTGAATTTACCAAATGCTGAACTGAAAGGCCCCGAGTCAGGTATCAATGTACCAGATGTTCATGTTGAACAACCATCTGGAAAATTCAAATTATTTACCTTAAAAAAAAACAAATTTGGTACACTTAAAAGTCCAAAGGTTTCTGTTGACGCTGATGGCAATTTAAAAGCCCCAGACCTGGATCTGCAAGGCCCTGATGTGATGACAAAGCCTAAACTTGAATATAACATTGATACTCCAGACCTTGATATCGATAAGGCTAATATCAGTGGCCCAGATGTTGATCTTAAAGTTCCAGATGGTAAAGTTAAAGGAAAAATGCCTAAACTAAATCTTTCAAAAATCAAAGGGCCAAAATTAAAGGCACCAGAAGTTGATGCCAGTGTTGATTTACCAGAAGCAGAACTACAATCGCCAAACCTTGCATTGTCTACACCAACACTTAAGGTTGATGCACCAAACCCTGATGCTAATTTGCCAAATGCTGACCTGAAATTTCCTGAATTGGACATTCATCGTCCAGATGTTGAAGCCCCATCTGGAAAGTTTAAGCTCCTTAAACTCAATCTTCCAACATTTGGCTTGACAGAACCAAGGTTGTCAGGGCACAATCTTGACACAGAGATTGATGGTGTCCTACCTAAAGCAGATCTAACACTGCCTAATGTTAAAGGGCCAAATGTTGAAGGGGGTATTCCTGCTGTGGCTCTCAACCTGCCTAAGGTAGAACAAAACGTGGATCTGAAAGCATCTGGTCTGAATCTCTCTGCCCCTAAGATGAAGGCAGATCTATCTACTCCTGATCTGAATATCAATTTGCCCAAAGCTGATGTCCAGGGTCATAACGTAGACCTTCATATACCAGATGTAGATCTTAACACATCTGGGAAAAAGAAAATGCCTACATTAAAACTCCCCAAGTTTGGTTTATCCAAACCCAAAGTAGAAGGTCCTGATCTAAATGTTAACACTGACCTGAAGGGACCAAAGATGGATATTTCAGTCCCTGATGTTGATGTCAATTTACCAAACCCAGATATCCATGGACCTGATATGGCCTTGAATGCACCTAACCTCAAACTCTCTAGACCAAATATTAATGGATCTGATCTGGATTTCAATTTACCCAAAGGTGGGTTGCATGGTGAGCTCAATTTACCAAAAGCACAGATCCAGGGGCAAAACACAGACCTTCAAACACCAGATGTTAATCTTGACTCATCAAAAAAAATGACATCGCCTAACTTCAAGCTGCCCACATTCAGTTGGTCCAAACCCAAAGTAGATGGCCCTGATCTAGATGTTAATGCTGACCTTAAAGCACCTAATGTTGATTTATATTCATCTGGAAAGTTAAAAGGTAAGGAAGTACAGTTAAACGCACCAGCTGTAGATATGGATGCTCCATTGGGTGAATTCAAAATGCCCCATTATAAGATGCCAAAATTTGGCCTCTCCAGCACCAAAGGTGAAGGTCACGGACTTGATGTTACCACGCCAGGTGGAAGTGTTGTGGCACCTTCTGCTGAGACTGACATTCTGATCCCTAAAGTAAATGCTAATGTATCTGCAGCAAATCTAAAGAGTAATAAAACAAGTGTTAATGTGGCAGGAGATGATGATGACTCTAAAGATTCTACAAGACATAAGATGAGATGGCCATTTCATTTGAAGTCCAAGTCTGGTGAAAACTTAAGCAGTGAGGGTGAAGTAAATGTGTCAGATGAAGAGATGGAGGTTCCCCTGTTCAAACTCCACAGACTTCCAAAGAACAGCATTGATGGCAGCGGAGAAAGCGATGCTTTAATAGAAGCGCAGAAAATTCCCAGAGGCCTTAAAGCAGAGGAAAAAGATTACGTCATTAGCAAAGGCATCCGACTACCTGTACTCACAACAAGTTCTGGGGGCAAAGTTAACATTGAGGAAAGATTAAAAAAGGCCATGGAAAAAAAGGCAACTTCACCAAGTGCTGTAAAACCTAATACAGACCTGGGGCATCCTGTATTTGCTTCCTCAGACAAAAACGATCAATTGTCAGTTAGCCTGTCCAATATGCTTGGTCTTGATATCAACCATCCAGACACAGAATAGTCCGTGCTCTTTGAACCATCATTTGTAAATGTGTGTATGTTAATCAACCTCATTTTGCCAACATAAGAAAATATTGTTTTTCATTTACATGTTGCTATATTACCTGATATTGCTTGCTAATGAAGTTATTTTATTTTAGAAATTATTTGTGTAGTCACAAATATTTATATATGCATTTTCTTATTGGTTAAATGAAATTAAGACAATGGCTTCAGTATACTGTACATAATAAAATCAAATAGCAAAACCTGAAGTTAGGATCAAATTACTAAATTATAGACATTAAGTGATAAACATCTGATAAGTGAATTATGTATGTATTTGTAATATTTTGTCAATAAATAACCTGTATCACATTGACAAAGATTCTATTACTTTGTGTCTAAAAGCCTAAAGTAAAACAATACATTAAATGTGTACATTGAAGACATAGCTCAATAAATCTGCATAGTATTATTATGATTTAACATTGCACTATCGGCAGAAGAAAAATTGTAGATAATTAAATAAAAGAATGGAGTAGTAGCTTTATTTAACATCTTTAGACATTCGCTGTTATATTTACAGAATGTAAGATGTCATGCAATATAATGAAAAAACAAAAACCAGTGAAATAAATGTCAGTCAAAGTACTGTATATCTAAATCTACTTTTGGATTTACACATTTCACAAGTGCCTTTATTTGATCAGGGATCAGAGGAAATTTGAACCGAATGGTTAGAATGGTTTGTTATTTCACAGAACCAGCTGGAAAGCCGTCATTGAAACTGGCGACACTTTATAATAAATAAAGGCAGACACTTTATAATAACTGGCAGGTTATCGCCGTCGGTTACAGTCACTCCTAAACCAGTCAGTACGACTTTGAGTGCATTTTACGCATAGACTTGAGACCTGTCCAGACCTAAAACTCGCAAAATCAGAGTGTGTCAAGAGGTTATAGGGAAATTCACTGGTTTTATCCACACAATTTTTCATATTGATTTGCTATTTAAACTTTTTATTGACTCTAAACATACAACATTAATGACGAGTGATTTTATTATCAGCCAAGTTTGTTCATAAATATCCACACTGGATATACACAGAGTAAAGACCTACATACACTTGGGCGGCCATGATGGGTTGTCATGGACACTTGGCGGCCTTTCTTGGTCGTCATGGACACTGGGCGGCCATGCTGGGTCGTCATGGACCTCGTGCACAGCAGGGGGAGCTGCAACGCGAGTTGGCACCGGGTCACATTCCCCTCCCGTAAACATCCGTCAAATGTTCTTTCTGCCACTTAGCGCCACAGTAGCCCCTGTCGGTTTGCTGCCCTCGTGAACAGGCACCCCTCGGGCACAGGCACCCCTCGGGAACAGCCTGCAGGAAGCATTTGTTTGTTGTTTTGGTCGGAGATGCTGGTGCTTAGTGCGCAGACAAGATCATATATAGTTCCTTTAACTTGCGTCACAAACCTTTGTTCCTCACACTGTGAGCTACTTGGCAAATAAGCATTTCACGGTGGTAAGACAGCAAGTATAGTCTGACATTGCACGGGATGCACTTTTGCTCGTTTTCTTAACAATCCAACCCGATGAAAGCCTATGTATAATCCATAATGAAATGCTTTTTTTACTTCTAAAGAAAGCAAAGTACACAATGACGCTGTCCCACAGAAGAGCACATGCCATTTATTTATCCCCGTTAACTGTTCTGCACATACCCACGGCATCTGCAAACCTACGCTGTGTGTGTCCAAGCACCCTACCGGCCCCCCCCGCTGACAGGAAAAGACAAGATATGTACGCTGGCCTTCAGGCTAATTCCCTGGCGGCTGCAGGCTAACGCATCTGCTGCCAGCGGGACGGCCACACCGTCTCCATCCATCGCTGCAGCAGCCGCAGCACGTCAATGCGCTGGTAGATCCGGCAGAGTTCCGTGAGCTCAGTCACGCTCTTCTGGCTGTAGCGCAGCAGGAACTCCTGCGTGGGACTGTGCGACAGGGAGCCCTGCGTCCGGTGCTCCAGCAGCGTCAGCTCGTCGTAGCTCATGCCCCAGCGGCTGGCAAAGTTCTTCCAGTTCTTGACGGTGCAGTGGCTCGGGTCCAGCTTGAGCCGGAGCGAGTCCAGCACGTCTTTGTCGTTCATGAGGTCGCTGATGGTGGGCGGCGGGGCCGGGAAGCAGCACCTCCTGCAGGAGCTGTTGAGGAACTGCAGCTCTTTGGGGAAGTCTATTTGAAGGAAAGACATAAAGTAGCAAAGGTGGAACAACCAATAATATACATTGCATATACTATTTTAATTGTATAAAAAGTTATAAAATGTGAACATGTGTTTACTGTCAAATAAATGAAGATATATCTCATATTGTGTTTTATATTAACAGGTTTGTGAATCAGCAAATATATTTTTCAGTTTATTTTCTATGCTTCTGTGTAATTTAATTCTATGATGATGATGATGATGATGATGATAAATGGAAGATGGAAAGCCGTTAGTACCTTGAGAAATGGAGGTTGTACACATGCATTCTTCAACATCTTCCACTGGCTACAGCATATAAGAAAGATACACATTAAAGGCAGGGTCATTCTTGAGAAAGCTTCCTAAATTAGAGCTAAAATCAGTATCCCTCCGCGGTGCCACACACACACACACACACACACTACGGTGTTGTTGTTGTGAGCGGTGTTCACCACTTGGTGGCCAGGGCTATGTAGAAGTACCAGATCACTTTTTCAACAGGCACAGAGCGGTAAGCTAGCGAAACACACACAAAGCTCAGATATCAAAATGCATGATATTTGGTGAATTTGACAAAATGTGTATTATCTTACAATTATCTTGCAATATCTGACTTTGCCTATTTGACTATTTTGTTTTATTCCATTAAACTGCAGTTAAATCAACCAGATTATTAGAAAATATTCAGAGTATTATTCTACAAATAGACACACCAGCAACTTTCCCAGATTTTGCCTGATGAATGTTTAGCGACAATGAGCATAGGTATGCTTGTTATACTGACCTGTCGGATGCGGCTGTGGGCGGGGTTAAGGTATCCAGAAGGCATAGAGCTGAGGTGGAGCGTAACTGCGTCTGAGGAAGTCACATGTTACTGACCGTGTGATAAATAGTACAGTCTCACAGTGCATAGTGCACGCTCCTATATAAAGCAGGGCCTCGGGTGTGTCATTAAAGTGTCTCTATATGACGTTCTACCACTAGACGTCACTCAATGTGTTCGAGCAAATAAATACACACACACACAAATATGCACCAGTGACCTGACCGGCTATGTAAACAAAGAACTGAGGAGCTCAGATTGTGATGTGATTCTCTGCTCAGGAGTCAGGACACCATTGCTCCATTATATCTTTACTTAGAACATAGTAGATTGCTGCTGTATTCAACAATGTAATAATATGGTATTATATAGGGCACCTTAGCACAGGCAGTGATTTTCAAACTTTTTGAAAAAATATACAGTATATCAAGACCACTGTGTGTGTGTGTGTGTGTGTGTACACAATACATACAGTACATGCACACACACACATACACACACACACACACACACACACACACACACCTATATGATGGAATGTTTAAACATGTATGAACAGATAATGGGAACAGATGTGTTTTGCTTTGGCCTGGTTTACCATGCGAGTCTGTCACTTGGACGGGATAGTTGGCCTCCAGAGACTGTGGGAGAGAACCAGAAGACAAAGCAACATTGGGAGTGAAAGGAGTAAAAACTAATAAAGGGAAACATGAGAAACACAAGTTCCTGGGCTTTCCTAACCCTCCCATTGAGAGCTTTACATCCAGCCTGTAACCATGGAAGAAAATTACACTCTGGGTTTGTTTTGAAAAAAATTAAAAATAAATAAAAGGCAACAGCTTGCTGTGACTTGTCTGTGGAGCCTCCAGCTCAAGAAACCACAGTACATGGTACCAGAGACACTATAAGGAGACATGCCACTTAGAGAATTTTGAAGGGAGCTCTATGGGAGAATTCTGAAACGCAAATATGTCATAACACATAACATAATACAAAAGAGCCAATTGTCTGATTTTATAACTGCAGAGGGTTAATGCTTGGCAGTTATAAAGCAGAGGATTGGCTCTTTTGGAACCTATTTAACCAACCGCATGGTTGCATTGACGTAAGCCACCTGCCTATACTGTCTTCCTAAAAAACTGCCCGGGGCGTTTCAAAGATGGCTGCCGAATGGCGAGACCTGCCTATAAGAACTTTGATAATACTGTTGAATTCTGGCACATTTCGTACCACTTTTAAATGGAATGAGACCTCGGCAGAAAGCAAAGATATTGGCCCTCATCAAACCTTCCTAGACATGAGCCAGCAAAACTGTAGAAATATTGTGTACAAGGCATTTGTTTAGATATTTATATAAGATTTGAATGTGACATGCCCTAATATTTTTTGGCATGTGTAAGCAAATAAGCTTTTTCATTTAAATAAAGAATGTTAAACATGGCTCCATAAAATGAAAAGGTTTAATTAATTTATCATTCATAATAATTTATTTATATTTATTTAATTTATTTCTCTGTATTTTGCTAGCCTAATCATTTTAAGTCTACACTATATTACTTTTAGTCAGATAGTTTCCCGTTCAACGTGCTTTTCTGCTAGTCACCAAAACAAGGTCCAGTGTTTCTGTATTAGATGAGACTCAAATTCACAATATTTAATTAAACTTCTGCATGAAAATTGTGAATTAAAAAAAATATACATCTATGTATTACCTTTAATCTAATATAATTCCCTCATGGAAGAGGATAGTAAACCTCCTAAACATCCCATAAATCCTCACAGTTCTGACTGACACGTTTACACAGGCACTATAGAGGCCAAATGTCATGCCTGTACATGCACCTAAATCTAGAGTAAAGTCAGCATACCTAACATGCATTGGGAATGGCCTTGATCATAATAGAGCTGAACAGCTATTTAGACTCCCAGCGTACTAATAATATATATATATATATATATTTATCTATCTCTCATCTAAGAGACCTGCTCGGTTTATTTTTTTCAAAGATGTATTTGGGTCCTAAACCATTCAAATATTTATAAACTAAAAGCACCACTTTGAAATCTGTTCTGTAACTGACTGGAAGCCAATGCAACGATATGAGCACCGGACGGATGTGCTCCGTTCACTTGGTCCTGGGTAACATTCTAGCAGCAGCATTCTGAATGAGCTGCAGCTGCTTAACAGTCTTTTTTGAAAGTCCCGTTAAGAGCCCATTACAGTAGCAAATCCTACTAGAGATAAAAGCATGGATAAGCTTCTCTTGGTCTTTTTGGGACACCACGCCTTTGATTCTAGCTATATTTTTAAGATGATAGAATGCTGTAGATATGACTGATAGATATGACTGTTGAATGTGAGGTCTGAGTCTATCAGAACACCAAGATTACGCATTTACTCCAGCTCTGCACTAATACTTGTTCTTTATTTTTGTTGCCAAACACAATAATCTCAGTTTTATCTTTGTTTAATTGTAGACAGTTTTGGTTCATCCAGGTATGTATGTGCTGTATACAGTGACACATAATGAGTGATATTACTACATTTGTGTGGCAAATGAAGCCACACAAATATGTGGCTACATTTAATCATTTTCGGGAAGTCCTGGAAAGAAACCAATAATATCTACCTCTCAAATAAAGATGTTTAGAAGAAATTAAATATTCACATGAATAAAAACAAACTTAAAAATTAAGAGGATGTGCATATGACTATTTTAACAGCAGTCTGTTTCTGTATCTATATTTTTCAGTTACTGAACCTTGATACCCAAAAGGAAGTTACTCGTATGACTCCAAAATTATAAACTAAACATATAAATATATTAATGGATAACTAAAATAAAATAAAACATGGTTAATGCTACAACTGTTCAAATATATACAGTATATTGTATAACAAATAAATATGTAAATATATCATATATAAACCCAGTTTGGGGGAACTTACCAGCTCTGCCATAAAACTGCTGGTGTCTGTATCCTCCACAGGTTCAGAAGGGATTCTGTCTGTCATGAAAATGGAGTATTAACAAATATGTCCAAAATGTTCTCTTCAGTTTTGTATGAGTAGTGTAACTAATGGCTATTTCCAAAACGGTAATAATATTACAATTACTAATCCAAGTAATGCTGCATTACTGCGTTAGAAGAACTAGATTCCTGGTCCTAGCAAACTTAGGGTAGGCTAATTGAACCAACCTGTCCAAACATCTGGTTTGGGAGGCTGCATAGTTTTCACTTTGGATTGTTGGTTAATTACGGTTCCAATTATTGTTCCAATAAAAAGGATTACATTCTAAAATGAGCTGGCTACACAGGCTGTCATTTTTCTGAGGGGTCGAGGCAGGGTAGTGATTGTTAAAGTAATATAGTAATGTAACTAGTAACATAACTAATTACTTTAATACCCAGTAATAAGTATCTTATTACAATTCCTGAGTAACTTGCCCAACACTGGTTTTGTTATCATTTTCATGTAAAACACATTTGCATTCATTTTAGGTGTAATGATTTCCTATAATTAGTTAATCTTTAAAATATACTAGTTATGTGACGTTTGTGAAAACACAAAAATGATGTACTATAACTTATATATAATGTAGTTAAGCTCTCACTGTAAGTATGAGGTATTTTAAATCTACTTTTTTTCACGATAGTGTTTACAGTATCCTTTATGAACGTATATGAATGCAAAAGAGCATGCATTGTATTTCACTGACTAACACAGAAAATAATATCAGCGCCTTCATGGAAAGAGCTTGAGTCCAACCTCAGACAAACACAAACTTGCTCATGGAAGAACAGAGTTACTGTACGTTCAGCATGAGCTGCTTATGTGATGCGATGCTAATGGACGGAAGAGGCTCAGGCTGCTACAACTGGTCAGAAATCTAGCAGCTGCAAACAGGAAGTGACATCATCAAAGCAGATAAGAAAATCAAGGGTCGATGACACACAAAAACATACGTTTGCGTGGACACCATTTAAATGTACATTGAGTAGGTTGGTGGTTTTGAAAGCAGCAGAGTAGTAAAATAGATATTAATAGTTGTATTCTTCACTTCTCTCTGTCACAAAAAAAGACTCCCTTCCTTCCTTTGAAAACCAATAAAACCACAACCTTATGTTTTTCTGATTTCCTGTGAAGGCCATGAAGCCACCGATAGGCCTACTCATTACATTAATAAGTATGCTGCTGTTTCCTGACAACAACATCTGCTTACGAACCGTTTCATGTTATATTTTACTGTAACTAATATAGGTGTGTATGGTATGATTGTCTCCTTGTATGGACTGTCACATTAAGCAGTTCTCTTTGGCCTTGACAAAATTGAGTCATAAAGCATAAAGGTCATTCTCTCAGTTATAGGAATAACCCACACAAATCTTCTGAAAAACACCATATAGACGTCATAAAATCATGTTACTTCTATATATTTAGACCAAATGCTCCACATGGGGTTTTCTGCAATTTCCCGATAAGTGTCATGTTTTGTGGTGCATATAGGTTGTATTTCCAATATGAAATGTTAAAAAGATTCTGACAACTCCATTTAAAGCATCTGACTAAATTGAATTACTGCATAAAACCCTAAAGATTATTTTTAAATGAATCATTGCCTTGGAAATAACTGAAATAATTTCACAAAATTAATTTGAATCTAGTATATTATCTAAGAATTTATTGTCTGTAAATGACCCTAAATGTGACACACTTGTGACTGAGATATTATAATTGTGCATCTTTCTATATTTTAATCTGTAACTGTGTTGTCAATGCTGCTGTCTTTATTTATTTATTTGATGTAATGATTCATTTGATTATAGTTGAGGTACAGTAGCTCTTTGCCACAAGACAATTGGGCTCATTGGAAATGCATTCAGGGAAATTGCCCCTCAAAACCACTTTCACAACTATTTGTAGTGAAAGTGGTTGGTGGAGATAATAGTGAAATCCACATAACATAACGGAACATTTTGGCTGTTTGCTTTCTCTCTGTCGATGAAAGCGGTCACATTAGTTTTACTTTCAATAGACCTCAAACTATATTATTGAACATTTACATCATTTAGGAGATGCTTTTATCCAAAGCGACTTACAAACAGTACATTAGTCAACAGTAGAATAGATCATATACCAGTTGCCGTACGCAGCCGACATTCTGTTAGAATGACAACAGCAGCATGTCATTAGGGCCAACTATGTTATACCTTTGCAACAAACATCCATACATATTCCAGCCAGGGGATTTAAAAGTCGTAAAGTATAAGTACCAATATTCTAAAGAAAAAAAGTAAAGAGAAAGGATTATTATTATTATAATATTTTTTAAAAGAAAGATAGAAGTTATAGAGGTTTGTTAGTGGAGTGCTAAGGGGTAGGGAGATCAGTGGTTGGGGTTCCCTGTGTATTCTAAAGAGATCTCCTGTCCTGCCATGTCTTCTGCTCCTGCACTTCCCTTCCCAACCTGTGGGTGTCCTCGTTGTCTCCCCTGTGCGGTGTGTTCATGCCGAACCAGTGCCCAATCCCTATTCATCCCCTAATGCAGGGGTAGGGAAACCTGGTCCTGGAGAGCCGCAGCCCTGCATGTTTTAGATGTCTCCCTGCTCCAACACACCTGACTCTAATGAACAAAGTTAGAAGTGTGTGTGTTA
>JAODUH010071187.1:0-16386 GCA_027564835.1 Typhlichthys subterraneus
CATGCAATGGTGCAAAGGCATGGTGGTGTTTGCACATGGGCACTGTATGTGATAGGCTGGATGTGTTAGACCATGTCCAGACATCACTAAGGTATATCTTTGTCTTTCAAGATGGTCACTGGCAGAATATACATCTTATGTGTTCATAATGCACTCAGGGAAGAGGGTCAAATAGTTCCATTATATCTACGTATTCTCCTATATCTTCTAAAACAACGAACCAGTTTAATTTTGATGTTCTAGCCTCATGCCGGGAGCAGTGGGTAGCTGAAGCTGTTCCTCGCCAACATTTCGTTTTGACTCTGTCTTTGGAGGATTTGTTGTGAGTTTGTGACTCGCTGTAGGTGCTGAGACTTCACTGTGACTTTGAATACTTGGCAAATGGCAAAGGCAATGACATTTGTCCCGCTAGTATTTTTATGTTTTGTGGTGTACAGTATGTTTGCATAAAATCAATGTTGAAAGACTGCGCTATTTAAAAATAGTATTCTGTTCCATTTTATAGCCTACTTGAAATTAATATGCTACAGGAGTCACATTTGGTTGGACTTGTGGTTTTCTTAATTTAGATGTGATGACACAGATTTAATTTGACTTGCCTTGGCATACAGTGTACAGTATATGACTTGCTCACACCTCTGTGAGTTAGCATTTGGAACTCCATAATGATCATTTAGAGTATTAGGGGTACAATTGATATTGTGAAAGAGAGATGACTTCAATAGCTGTGTTTACATGGACCCTATTATTCCGTTTGGAATCGGGTTAAAAGCCAAACCCGAAAGAAAATGCTCCATTTATAAACCCCACGATCGGAAGAGAAAGGGCCAAACCAATCAAAATGTCCTTCCGAAGCAGAGGGGTACAGTAGTATACCCCGTTATACTGTATGACCCGATTGAAAGAAGAATTCTACCATGTAAACGGTTGAACCCAATTACTTCCTGGTTGCGTTCTCATGCTCAGGCCCCGACTTTCTATTTGTGTGATTCCGGTTAACGTCTCTGCACAGCCACTGTACAATGGATGTAATAAGAACGGTACAAAGTCTGGACAAATCAACTGCGATGCTACCATATAAGTGCATGGGATTTAGTACCAGTGTTGTGCCTAAAAGTGATCGCTCGGAGTTCTGTTAGCGGTGTTGGCTATAGTGTGCACGCCCTCTGGCAGAGCTGGGAGACATGGAGCAGTGTCTGGTGTAGCCAATACTCTGTTAAGGTAGCCAGCATTCCAAGTAAACCAAGCTACCGATAATTCTGATTAACAATATATTTCATAAACAATTTCGGAGAAAATAAATTATGTAAATTATAATCATGTTGTATCGGGTGTCAGCCTTTAAGTGGATACTTTAAACACAGCTTACATTCTTTATTGAAGCAAGTAGGGTGCAAGGCAATGAGAGCCAAATGTCATTCTAACTCATCATTATTCTATGGGGCCATGTGCCCATAACATCCCTGATGAGCAGGTAAAGAATTATAATTGGCTAACATAACTTTCTTCATTCAGGCTCACTGAGCGTTACATGCAATGTGGGCTTTAGTTAATAGTAGAAAAATTCCACCAACCTTCATATCATCTTTATCGTTTATCAGGAGCAGCGTCAGAATTATTTTTGGTCTGTGAGGAGTGTCGATAAATGACTGATTAAGACCAGTGTTGGGCAGTAACTAGTAACTGTAAAATGATTACTTTTTTCAGTAACTAGTAACGTAACTATTTACTCTTTCCAAAACAGTAATATTGTTACAATTACTAATCCAAGTAACTAATAGTTACAATAGTTACTGTGTTACAAGGACAATATTTCTGGTCCTAGCAAATGTAGGGTAGGCTAATTGAAATGTGTAATGTAACTAATTACTTTTAATACCCAGTATTAAGTAAAGTAATAGTATTACTTTTTGAAGGTGTAATAAGTAAATAGTAACTTAATACTATTCCTGAGTAACTTGCCTAACACTGTACAAGACTGTGGTGTTCTGATTACTTGCATTGTGAATGGAAACAAGAACATGGTTTCAGATTATATGCCCTACGGGATAGTGACATGCCTTGTGGGGTTTAATACATTAAAGGGAAACAAGGTTTTGCATCTGATGTGATGGGAATGCTTCTTGGGAATGCTACACACTTTATGTACATAAATGTACATATACCATCACGTGTTCATTTATTACAAAGGCTATATGGTTGACTGTTTTGCTTGTGACATTGTTTCAATTCATAATGAAAAAGATGGCTTCATATTGCATCCCTCCAACCCCACAATTGATTTGGCTTCAAACGTGTATTAATGTCTGAACTAGAAAACACAACAGCTTCATTGAGATTGTAGAAAATACAGGGGGTAAAAAAAATGTTATTGCTGCTTTTTTAATTCATGCATTAGTTTGACAGCAGATTGGTGGTTTTAGAAGCCTTAATGCAACGGCTTTAGTTAAAAAATATTAGAATGTGATGCTGTGAGTTGAGTTCATTTTATTCTCGGGTAACTATGCTAGCAAAGCCTGTTAGCATGGTAACAGTTTAACATTATGGGATCAGCCAGGAACAGGTCTACAATAAGGTGAGACATTCCAATTCGATGCACACAAGCTTGTCTGGGTAAAGAAAATGTTTTACATGAGAAGCAGGGAGGAAAATAGCTAAGTAGAATTTGAGTCAAGCTGTGCTCTTCCACCTTGTTTGGGAAAAGCACGGCCTGTGTTTGTGCATCAGAATATGTTCCCCTTCAACTCGACCGGGCTTTGATTTCTTGACAGAATCTCTTGCCGCATTTTTGCTTCAGTGCTCATCATTCTGTTGTCTTCCATCGTATATCGCCTGCTATCTCCTTCCATGTGTGCTGCCAGACAGTGCAGGGCTTGTAGGCTGCTTTCCATAAAGATAACAGTGAAGAGTTTAACAGACGAGGTATAAATCTTCTCTTAGAGGCTGAGATGCACCGTGTAGAAGGGATTATTTACAGTATCCTTCCCTGTTTTACAGGGAATGTACAATTCTGAGCATTATATGAACATGTTAAATATTGATATGCGACCTAATATTTTAAAGAGGACACACTAGTGTACAACTCAGCATGAGAAAATGCACGATTCAAAGAAAGGTCAATCAAATCAACCTTTGCATTCATATTTGCCTCACCCAAGAGTCAACACAGGAGCCACGCAGTAACCCACCAACACATCTACTGTACGGGCCTGCTTATTAATCACTGATTAGGAGATGAGCGGAGCCCTGATACTTGATCTGTGAGTGTTTTGACAGTGGAAGATCCTGACAGGATTTATTAAACGGGAAACCACAGGCGACATGGTGGCTGGATATGGTCGATGTTGGATTCCTTCAGGATACTCTGATGGCAGTGATTTGAGACTCTAAGCTACAGTATGTGTGTGTGTGTGTGTGTGGCGACAGGACCATCTTGGATGACCCCCTTCCTCATGCCCCTGATGACCCTGAAAATGAATACGTAAGTGGAGATAATGGATGGATGGCTTGAGTCCACATGTTGACCTCCAAATCCCCATCCTGTAACATACGAGTTCTAAAATACACTCAAATGCGCACTTATTAGATACGTATACATTATGGACTTCTTTAATTGGGATGTAGTAGAAAGTAGTTCCCTTCCTAAAAGGCGACTATCATAGAACACGGAGCATACAGTACATTTTACAGAACGTCTAAAATCAACCAACATTTGAACTACCATTAATGAAATGTACTTCACTGCAAGCAGGTATATTGACCAAATAAATCTGCTAAATGACCACATTGTATTTAGTTATTGTTAGAATTACGTAATACATTTACAGTACATTTAACAAACAATGTATGATCCATTTTTTAAAATAATTATCAGTACATCAATTCTAATAGGAGAGTTGTGACAAAGTCACCAATGTACAGTAAAGCTCCTGCAACCACTTTGAAGGTATGACCCAATGGCTGTATCAGTAACAGTAAAGCATTATCTTAACTGGAGCAAAATGGTGATCCCAATTCAGACAAGACAATATACTGCTGTTATTATCATAATTTCTTGGTATGAACAAATTAACATAGATATGGGTGCGGTGCCGTCCTAGTTCTGTGGTGACATTTATATTCTGCCCTGCCTACATCTTGTAACTTAATTCTAAGTGTTGCTGAACCCCCCTGTCAAACACTGTGTGTTGATAAATCTTCTAGTTATACCTAAATCAATATAGGGGCAAGGCGGTGGGTGAAAAACCTTTTATAATCCTTGCCCTCAGCAATCCTTTGCACACAGGCCAATTTCAGTCCGGTTTTATCATTTGAACTTGACAGGGTGCTGTTTGTTGAGTGGCCCTAATCCATACTGTTTGATACCACACTTGGCAAATGCCCATAAAGTATTCCAATAAAAGATGCTGTAAAGTGATTTTACAGTCAGATGAATACCATGTTGGCTTGTGTACTTTTGCATTGTTACAAATGAGTAGTTTTGTCAATATATGTAAGCAAAATGTAATACCCAATGCTAATGGCATTAGACAGTGTCACTAGTCATCTATTTTTATAGTACTAGATTTATCTAACACTTTAAATTAAGTATGCTAGTAAACATGCATAAAGCTAATTTATGAGCCTTTTTGTTTTACATTTCACACATATACAATGCCTTGAACGAACAGGGATGATTTCCACTTTAATATTTAATGAATTACAAATAGTATTTCAGTACTGCTGGGATCTCTTGTGTGCAGTAACCCGTTGTCTTTTAATGTCTAAGGGCTGCTGTAAGTATTACTTTCTCAAGTTCAATACAAATGCAACTGACAAATGATTAATCCCTGCCTGCTAACATGGTGGTTGGGTTATAGGTCTCAATCATGGGGAACTTGAAGAATATTGGGGACATACAATACTCTATATATAGATGGCTCGTTTGCGGAGACTTCACTTCATTTAAAGGAATTACCTTTCTGTCTTCAAACCTTACCCTGTACAGCAAACTACAATACAATGCAATGTCAGCTGTATTCCTTAATTTGTATACAACCCACTGAGAATACAATTATACACTGCAGGGTTAGCTAGTCTTTTACTCTGGTCTGTTTAATTCTTAAATGGTACAAGGCCAACTTTGATTTTAGTTTGCTGTTCCAAATTAAATTACCCTTTCTCAATGCCATTCTAAAGCAGCTGCAGATATTCATAACTTATTCTAACAAAGTATTGCCTAAAGTTATTTTAATATTCTGAGTAGGTGAAAATCCAAACCCCATTTCTCCTACCGCGCTGAGCGTCAAACAAGACAGAACTATATTAGCGCCTGTCAAAATAAGGCGGTAGTCCGTATCTTCTGTCTAACATAGATTATTGTCAATTTGTGTTGGCGGGCTATGCATGCGTTGCAGTTGCCATAGTGAACATCACTTCGGCCTTGTTAGCATTCCTCGCGTTGAGCCCGTCTCGCCGGGCTTCTAGAGACAGAAACAATCTCGCAATGCTACTCTTGGGCTGCAGGAGGTAGCATGGGATGAGTGAAGGGTCAGCACACTAACCGTTGTGGGGATGCCTCAGGGACATGTATAAAATTGGATCTGCCATTTTCTGAAAAATGCGCTGTTGATTTGATAGTTTTTAGGTCCGGCTTTTGTTCCTGAGGATGTCCATACAAGTTGATGAAGACAAATTACACGTACTTTCCTTGAAAGAGAGAGAGAGAGAGAGAGAGAGAGAGAGAGAGAGAGAGAGAGAGAGAGAGAGAGAGAGAAAGACAAGAAAAGAACAGAAAACAGATCTCAAGGGAGAGCTGTCTCATCTTCTTGTACATTCAGAGGAGACCATTAATAAGTGCAGCATTATTCCTGCAAAGTGAATGCAAAAGGAAGAAATATAAATGGCAAAGCATTACCTTGAAGACTCTTGCACAGCTCTTATAAACTACTACTACTACTAATACTACCACTACTACCACTAATACTACCACTACTACATAAAATAAGCATTTTTCTAAGGAAGAAATGTCACACTTGAGACTGCCAGCTAGTACAGTGATACATTTTTATAAAGGATTGTACACTTGACAAAGATATGAGTATACAAAGCAAAATACAATTTTGATATGAATTTATGATGTTTATTTGTATGTTGCATGTGCGTGTGCACGCCCTATATTCCCTTTGAAGTGGCTCACTGTCTGATTGGTATTTTCAATGGCGATTTGAATGAGCTTACTCTCTTAGAATGACAGAGGGCTTTCGATCTAGTCCGCAACAGCCTACATGGAAAAGAAATGTCCCCGGAGCCTCTGTTTACCAACCGAGGCGGATTCACTGCTCTCATACACAAGACAGGCTAAGGCTCAGCTAACAGCTAACACCCTCCACCCCACCACCCCGACTGCTGCCAGACACCCACCCCGCCTCGCCTGGCAATCCTGGAGGCTTTAATTTTGTCACACATCCTCGCTCTACTTTAGCCAGATTCTATTCAGAACTTTCTAGACTGAAGGCTTTTTATGTAAATCTCATGGAGGAGGGGGAAAAATTGTGCTGTGGTTACTTACCAACAGCCCAGCCAACATCATGAAAAACACGTTTCAAACAAAACCGTTTAAGTCTACAAACACCCAGTCAGGGGGTGGAGGTCAGGGGATATCAAGTGTTTGATAAACTAGAGGGCGGACTGATTTAAGGACCTTGTTAATAAACATTAAATACACTCATTTGTCCCGAGTGAAAAATGCTTGACTTTGCATCAAAGTGTAGGAATACAGTTAATGTTCTTCGAGAAAATGTTTGAAGTGCATGACAGGCATTACTGCATTGCATTTTTAAACTACTTTGCTTTTGGCACTCTCAAATCCTCTCAGTGCTATTTTTTTTTCTAACTGGGTGAGTGTGAACAAAATTGTTATCATCACCAAGAACTGCTTCTTGATCAAACAGAAAAACTGTAAAACAGTATACCAAAAAAACAAAAAAAAAGACAAGAGAATGAATCTGGCTCATCCAGCGCTGTGCTTGAGGCCAGAAACACCCCTCTTGATAAAGTCAGTTAACAACTAGATCTGAAGATATCATGGCTTACTTTTCCCTCCATAAACATATTTATTCAACAGCGAGGGGGTTGTTCACTTTCAAAAGTTGACTATTTTTAAATCTGAGATTCACACTTTGTTGGGATTACAGTCGTTGATATATTTAGGCCATATAACAAGCATATCACAGTATGACACTATACAAGAAAGCTTTATCGCTTCATGACAAGTGGTATTTTGTTTATATTTCCCAGTAATCCCTACAAATACATAACAGCACACAACATCTAAGAAACAATAAAACATTCAGTGATAACAAGTCAAAATGCTGTATACTGTTACTAATGCCATATTGTATTATTATTATTATTATCTTGATTTGTTGATAAGAAATTAAATCTAAATTTGACATAGTGAAATTATGGCATTATAATGCATAAAATCCAAACAGAGAGTACTGTACATATAAAAATAATTAAATACTTTATTAAAAGAGCCATTTCATGCTCCTTTTCACTTGTTGACACAGTTCATTGACGTCTCAATGCAATGTAGTTGACAAGCTTAGGTGAAAATACCACATAGTTTATGTGGAATAGCACATCATACAATGACTCTAGATAACCGTCTGGTTTCTGTGACTGTTGCTTTAAAAATAACAAGCCACTGCCCACCCCGCCCCACTTCCACGTAGCTGTGTTGACGCGAGGCTACGACTGCTTTACTGCTCGTACTGGTGCAGGCTACTCAAACGCAATTTTAACCACATATGATTTAATTTCAGCAGTGTTTTCAAGGTGTTAATATTAAGCATGAATTCCGCCTCGCCGTCCAGACTACAGTAAAGGATAAAGGTGGCAGAATGTTAATCTAATGTCGTTATTGATGTGCACATCACTCTTGATAATATGCCTGTCCTGCAGACTCGACTTGTTTATGCTATGATAGCCTGAAGTTACTGTATCAAAAAATTGATTTACAGATTTGGTCATCTGCAAATGTTGAACATTAATCTTTTACTTACGGTTTGTGTACTGGCGATCAACACCAGTTCCTTGCCCTGTATATTTCGCTGATACTACGTAGCTGGCCATATCCTCATAGGGGCGTTTCCAAACAAACTGTGTGCAGTAATCTACGCAACATATGCAGTTTTCTCTCATTCGCCTGTTTCCCTGCCCCTCTCCCTTTTTTAGCCAATACAGTCCACTTTAAAAGGCTTACTACTTACTACTACTCTGTGTCACATCGACATTGCTAATTCCAAAAATAACTAGAAATACTTGGTTTTCATGGAATGGGTCCTTTAAGTGATAAAAACTACAAAATAGCAACGACTGCAGTCTTTTCCATTCTGTTTATTTATACAGTAGGTGTCAAACATTACAGTTCTGGGTTAATGTCGCTTCGTGCTGTAGTGTGAACTCTCCAGACATAAAATCAATACTCAACATTCTCTTTCTGATGGACAGATATTAGGGCCCGACAGATTTCCCAAACCAAGCCTGCACTTGAGTAAGTCCCACTTAGAGTGCTAATGTGACTGATGGAGTGACAGTCATATCTACAGGAATCCGCTGTGTTATTTGTTTTGACAGTCTTTTGGTGAAACACAGGTGTGATCTGAAGGTTGGGCTCTTTCATTGCCAACAAGTGACTCACTGGTGATATGGCACTTGTTCGATTCTGTTGCTTGTAAGGCTTATGGGTAAAAAAAGGTATAGGGTTAGGACATTACCTTTAGATTCAAACTAAAACCTAGAACGTAAAATGTCAAAACGTTAAATCATCTGCATGCACTTTTTTGTGTCCGCAGCCAACATCACTTTTTTTTGTTGTTTCATATTGTATCATATTTATAATTTTGAAGGAGGCAAACTATCTTCTATATTGTACTATTCATTTTCTTAAGGATCTTTATCATTATTATAAAAAAGCTCTGTAATAACTTCTCAGCTTAACATATTATTTTTCTGCTTCACCATTAAGTTTAAGGTTATACATTGGTATGAGGACTCAATAGCTTAAAGGTAGTCAGCTATTACAGGCTACGTGTAAGATAATACACTTTTTGTCAAATTCAACAAATATCTCCTCACATTTTGCTAGCTTACCGTTCTCTGTGCGTCTTGAAAAATAATCTGATACTTCCACACAGCACTGGCTCCGTAAATAGGAAGATAAACAAAGTGGCGAACACTGCTCACATCAACAAAGCCGCAGCACTACGCTTTGCTTCACAATGCGTTTAGATGTGTGAGCCGGCGCCCCAGAGCAATACTGTTTTGATTTGACCCTGTCTTTAATAGTTAAAAGTGTAACTACACGTTTTAGATATCTACTACAAGTGGGTACAAGGGGACATAACATCCATTACAATACTGATAACTAATAACTGCTACTGGAATAAACATCTGCACTTCCTACACCAGATTAGCATGGTCCTATATACGCATGGTGCTGACATTCTGACAGCTTCAAAAAGGATAAGGGAAATAACGTTGTTTTATTTAAATGTTGTTTTTTTTTTAAAACCATGCATCTTTTTTAATTATTCTTAATTTTTTTTACTATTATCTTATTATTTCTATAATCTGAATCCATTTTTATTAAAGTTGTTTTTCTGTATTGTTGTATTTGATTATGGGAAGCACGGTTGTGCATGTGTTCCCTCTCTGTAAAGCACTTTGAGCTGCAATTCTGTACAAATAAAGATGATTATTATTACTAAATAATTCCATGCATCATACTTTACCTTATGATTTTGCCACAGATGTGACAGTTATATTTTATAGCTATCACATAATACTGTAGTTGAGTGATATTCAACTGCAGTTGAGTGCACTTATTTCTACATGGCACTTAGTGTAAATGTACTGTATGTTGTAGGCTAAAGCATACATCTTTTCTACAGTGTAAATTAGGGCTGGTCGATTATGGTGAAAAAATAATCACAACTATTTCGGTCAATATTGAAGTCACGATTATTATACACGGTTATTCAATGTGAAACAAATATTCAGTGAAAACACTTAAACTGTGATATTTCCCATTCTTTCACTTTCACCCTGGAAGGGTCAAATGTAAGCAAGCATTAGGTCCTTTATAAGACCACACCATTATTAAGGAATAGTGTTGGAGCCATAGTTAGATTGTCAATATGACAGGCAGGGAGTTAAACTTAACTCAAGGATGCTTCCAGGTTGGCTATATAGTTGAGAATTGAACCTTCATCCTTTCAGTTTGGAGACGACACCCCTAACCAAAAGTCATACTGCCCCATTAACAAATCATGGAGTGTAAGCATAAATAGACATTTGTTTATAAACACGTTGTACAGTGCAGAAAGGGTTCTTAGACTTAACGTTGCAGTACATAAAGAAGAGGTGTAAAATATGCTTCAGCAATGCCAATCCCCTGTTGGCACACAATAGTGTTTTAGAGGCAGTTTTGCTCATTTGGTTTGCAATGTCCTGGCAGAGGCTACTAGCATGCCACCTTGCTTAGATTCTGCTCCCAGCCTTCTGCCTCTCCTCCCCCGTCTTTGGTAGCGTGTGGCTCCTCCATCACTCCCACCTTGCTGTTCAGCACACACGCTGTAGTTGGAAGCAGTGCAAGCAAATTATCCCTTCACTTTACGTTAGAATAATCACAAGTGTGTTTGTTTACAAGAGTTGCCTAGCGTCTTGTTAAAGCCCGTGTTAGCGTCAGTATCAGTTCCGATCCAAGGTGGGTTTTTGTCAGGTAAAGCATAACAAAACAACGTGCATGTAATGTCTTAATCAAGGCTGCCATGAGGCATGGCTTCCCCCCCCCCCCTACATTAAAATACCATAACTAAGCCATGTTAAATAAGATGTTATTTTGGCTCACCGTTAATCAAAGTGGTTGTAGAGAGCGGTGTGGAGCTATTTGCACTGTATTGGGAAGAGTACATGTACATGTACAGTACAGGCGTTCTCGATGCCACAGTTGGATGGGCGTGCACTGTCAGGGTTTATAACCAAAACAACATTTATGTACGGTAACTCTCGTTTTCACCATGAGGGTACTTCTAGACACAAAATGGGTGCCTTTAATCTTGCAACCAGAGAGAAACAACAGTGTAGAAATTATTGATTGCAGCCCCTATACAAAGAAGGTCTTATAATGAATCTTATTGATTTCCATTTAAAATGTATAGAACTTTAAAACAAAAATCAAAAGCTACAGTATAACTATACATAATACTACTACTACCTGACTTATTTTTTATATGTTGAGGTTTATATCTGTAAAGTCAGGGCAATCCTTGCTTCAGGAGAAATAAAAGCTCAGCAAGGTAATTTATTCATAAACTAATCAGAAATTGGCACAACTCACTCCCTTTTCCAATGTAACACAATAGATATGTGAATGTGAACACAATATTTAAGTTGTGGAAAGAGTCAGGCTGGCTAGATCTCAATACATTTTGACTGCCAATGTACTCTAAAAGCTGTGAAAGCTGTTAAGTTCCTTCCAACAGGAAAACAAAACAAAAACATTGACACACACTGGTGGTTGAGTACTGTATGCTATAATTTGAAAATATGTAATGTGAGCAAAGTAAAATATAATATAAAATATGGTACATTATTGGTATGACATGTTAGTCCTTACCAACTAGCGATGCTTAGATGAAGTAAATAAGCACAACAATAAATAGCCTATTTCTAACCAGTTTACTGTTACTGAATAATAGCCTATATTAACAATAGTTATTGTTGTACACGTCATGATCTCTGCTCTCCACTATTGCTGACTGGCCCAGACAAACTGAATGACTCAAGTTGTGTTTATGCCAGTTATCTAAAAACTAGGTTTACAGATTTTGTAAACTGTAAATGTTAAACATGAATCTTTTACTCAGGG
Source organism: Typhlichthys subterraneus (assembly GCA_027564835.1). Lineage (NCBI taxonomy): Eukaryota > Metazoa > Chordata > Actinopteri > Percopsiformes > Amblyopsidae > Typhlichthys > Typhlichthys subterraneus. The sequence goes on from JAODUH010071187.1 coordinate 11,918, forward strand.
TTTGTGTGCTGGCGATCAACATCTGTTCCCTGCCTTATATATATTTTGCTGATACTGTGTAGCTGGCCATATCCTCATAGGGGCAATCTATCAGTTCCTTAGATTGTATATTTTGTTAAATACTACGATATATGGCTGGGCGGTCATATCCTCATAGGGGTGTTACCAAACAAACTGAAAGGTTTTTACGTAGCAACTACACTTTTCTAATGTACCTGTTCCATTGCCCCTTAACCTTCTATGGCCATTACAGGGAAGGTAACAGTCTACATTGAAAGGCCCAGTACATCTCCAAGTCACATTGACATACTGTACTGTAACTATTTTCCAAAACAACAAGAAATGTTCGTTTTTCATGATATGACTCCTTTAAATAAACTACTAACTGGAACCAATGCTGACAGGAACAGGCAGAACATCAGGTGCATTGCATGAGTGAACAGTTTTTATTACATAATTACAGTATATCACATTATCTATTTCATTTATGTTTAACATGTTGAAGATTTTCGGCACGTTTGCAAAGTCAAAAGAGAGAGCAACTCTTTACTTGTTCTCAAAGTGAACGTGTGTGAGCAGCACGATTCACAGCAACAGCAGGAGGCCATTAAGATCCCTAAAATATGTTAAGGTAGAAGAATAGACCTATATAGATTAGTTTAAATGGGACTAGAGAAGAGGACAGTTTAGCTGTTGATAAAAATTTTAATGAATATTTTATCACCTTTATCACCTCTTTTAGAACTGGGTGGTAATTTTACAGAAACTCAGGTTCCCACAATTTTAACGAACTCAATTGTATTGAATTTTAAATTCACAGATGAGGAAAAGGTCAACAAAATCCTCTCATTATCAAATTCAGAATATTTGGGGACTTGGTTCTGCTTTTATTTTAAGGATATTATATCTTCTCCTATTACCAATATCATAACCCGGTCATTGAATAAAAACAAATTGTAACCCTATATACATATCCGGTAAGCAACTATGCCCCTATTAGTATACTACAGTATACTACCCACAATTTCAAATGTTGTTGAAAAGGTTGTTGCTGAAAAACCGGTATGTCATCTAAATATGGAAAATCTACTGCACCCAGTGCAATTTGGGTTCAGAGCCTACCACTCCTCTGACTGCTTGTTGCTACTTCATTGAAGTCAGGCTAGCCTAGATAAATAAGATGTTATGCCAAATGTAACATTTTCACAGGTTTCCATATTTTTTCTAAATAAGTAAAACAATGGATTTTAAGTAAAGACTTGTCAGCATTAGTCTTGCTTCTAAGCAAACATTTTATAATGTTTGTAATGGATTACAAAACTTTTAAATGGGGTGTGGATCCCCACAATAAGATATTTGGTTTTAGTTTTATGTATATAAACTATAAAGTGTGTTGTGCTATGTGTGTATCTGTGTATTGTTGCAAAGGTTTGAATACTAAGTAGTCTTCATTTGTAGCTGTAATGTTTGTTTTCTGTATTCTGGTTGATTATTTTCTTCACTTGCAGGAACTGCAGCTGGATAGCTTTAAGCTAAGTCTGAGGGAATCCATGCCAGCCATGACATGCAAGCAGTTTCCAAACAATATTGTTATTGTAATGCTGGTTTTCACCACAAGGGGAATGTATTTCTAAACACAAATCAAACCGTTACCTTTTAAGTTGAAACATATATCATACTGTAGCCTTAGACCTGGGAAAGAGATTCTCAGTAAACTTTTTTTACATTTTTTAATATTTGTTAAAATGTCTCTCTCCTGTCTTTAAAAGAAGAACAACGCCACAAGGGCATAAAAAAGACGTCTGCACACATTGTCCTTGCAGTGCTGTGTCTTTGGCACAGTGGCACTCATAGTTTACAAGGCTTGCCTTCAATTTTGCTCATCAAACAATGGCTGGGTAAACAGCCCATTTGAAGTAGGGAAAATTCAACACAACAATGACAAGAGCATCAAGCATGCAGCCATCTGGGGGGGAAGAGTGCCAAATAATGACTCCTTGGTGATTATCGGAGAGGCATTCTTTTTGCTCTTGTCACACCCCTAAAAACAGCAGATAAAACACACATATCTGTAAGCGTTGATTGTGTTTATTACTGTGGCGCAGGTCAGTTTCTCTCTGTCTCTACGAGAAAGTTGTGCATAAATAAGATGTCTGCGGCACTAAGGCAGCCTTTTTACACTTCTCTTTCTCTGCCGTGTTATATATTTTCTGCATGCATTTGTTGCCACCAGGGCCGGTCCAGTTTCTGACCTCACAAAGGCTAGTCATTAAGATCGAAATCTTCACCACATAAAACTTTATTCAAAATCAATTCAGTGACCTTCACCATGCAAAGGCAGCCATGTTGTCAAGCTGCTCCAGATTTGAGCCAATGCATTAGGCAAGTGTTGCATGTCTGACTTAATCAGTCCTCTGAGAGTGATAGAGAACAGGTTAAACCTCTATTGTGTTCTCTCCCTGACATCCTAGAAATGTTTTGCATGCCATTTAAAGGCACTATCTAACATTTTGTCCAACTGTGCTGCGCCCCCTAAAACACAAAAGACTTGCTACTGCTAACTGACTTGCTTAGCTTGAAAACTGCTTGCTGAACAATTGAAAATGGGCAAATTTCGTATCAACGTATTCTCTGGGGAAGCACAGTCAGGAGTGTTCAGATGAGGGAGGCGTTGGTAGCGTTCCCAGATGCGTAAAGGTTTGCACACCTCCTCGTGTTTGAAACCACCACAGTTTTGTTTCTCTATGGCCGCAATGTAATCTCCCCTTTAAATCAGCATCTTAATTTAGCCATGGCGTCTCGCCAGTCTTCAGGATTAAGTAAATGCGCGTGATTGCAAACACACAGCGACACGAGCGAGGTGCTGAATTCATCCAAACGTACAGTGCAGGCAAAATCCATGGTTCTTGTACTGACTGACACAGTTGCCCAAGACACAGTTTCACTGTAGACAGATAGAGGGAAACATCACCAGCGCAATCGTCATCAAATGGCTCAAAAGGCTGTTTTAACAGTCACTTCATTGGAAAGAGGGCCTTTCGAGACAGCAGCGCTGATGCCGCGCGATCCTTATTCAGAAATGAGACATTGCTGCTGATGTCTATCTGCATTTGTGTTGCGAGCGGGAGAAGAAAAGCGACAAACACAAGTGAATATGATGACAAATGTGCCACGTGCCTGTGCAAAACAAATTGGCGTTGCACTGCGCTGCTGTAGAAAGCAGATGTTGCGTGGAGTGATACATGGACACCATAACAGTATTTTCATATCTTATTCAAATGGAATGCAAATCAAGAAACAGATACTGTATGTCAGTATAATATGACTTCATCCCTTCAATTTGTCACCTCAGGTGTAAGATAAACCACCCTCACTCTATTTCTAGTTACTATCAGGGCACTTTTGTTTGTTTGAACTACTACCTGCTCAATATAGTTTAAATAGCTTTCCACTGGCTGTTTCACATCTGCTTTCTAGGATAGTTATCTTTTAAAGTTTTCTTTTTAGATCAGACAATACTGCTGTTTTGTTCCATAGACTTCTGATATTAAACTTTAGATTGATCCTGCCAGTTGATAAATGTGACACTGAAAATGCATTACTGATATGACTTCATTGTTAGGGTCAATTACAGTTTATACTGTATAGTATAAACTGTTACTCTCTAATACTCTCTAATACTGTACAGTATAAACATAAAATAATTAATACATTTCTTTCACAAATTGAAAAATAAACAATAAAGTTAAATTGAAATACACCAAGGCTGTGCTGACACAAAGCAAAGCAGATGTTGTGTGGAGTGATAACAGCAAGTAGAGTAAGACAGCGGAGCCATGTTTTATTTTTCCATTATTCAAATACAATGCAAAAAACAAACAATGGTGTTCTTTCACAGAAAGGCCTGTTGTCTGCATTATGATATCAGTTGCTTACCTGTTATTTGGCTAACGTAAACGATCTTTTGTGATAGAATACAATAGACACACTTATTTCTAAATAGACATTCTGTATGTATTCTGACGACTGTAATAGTATGCTTCGGGATTTATTTAGGCAAATGCCAATCAAAGAACATACTGTGATCACATAACAAATGCATGTAAAAAGAAAGTGAAAGTTTAAATAAAAGCATAGGCAATAATTGAACCAAAATGCAATAGTATATTCATATAACTGTACTCACTGCGTTGCTTTGGAAACAAGGAGGGACATTACCATATTATTAAACATTATATCATATGCACTTGTATTTGAAATTGTCAAATTCGGTTATTGTGCACTTCATAAACAATATGGAAGTGCAAGACAACATATATCTTAAGCCTGTTGCATGCTGCACGCGGAGCTGAAGTGACGTTTTCGGGGATGTTCCTCCACTAGGCTTTGTACACTTAACCTGACATGCCAGAGGAATTGTTGTCACAAGTCCATCTGGGGAGCCGTACATTGAAACTGTTTGTGAATGG
>JAODUH010071208.1:0-40715 GCA_027564835.1 Typhlichthys subterraneus
CTACACACCAACATACCCCAGACCCCCAAGGATGTGGCACCAGGAGCGCATCACCGAACACAGACACTGGGCAGGTGGGGCATGAATGGATCCATCCAAAGCAACCCTGAGCTACAACCACACATTAGGTAGCCAAATGTAAGCATCCCTGTATCATTTGTGTTGCGATGTATTCGCATAATCACAAACGTTGGACCAAGCCCAACACCAAAGAATAAAAAAAAAAACAAGAGAACAAAAGAGAACAAATCTCTACCAACTGTCCAATTTAATCACCATAACTGTGATGTCCCGCTGTTAGCATCATAGATTCTGATGCGTAAAGCAGAAGACCGCTGCAGTGGTAGCTAATAAAATCCCTTGTCTCCCAAATCCAACTAGGCCAAATAGAAAGCAATGGTCAAAGATATGAGAGCGGTTTATTAGGTGCAGAGGGAGGTGAAGACACTTACTGGAGGTCCTCTCGGCCCAATGATGGACAGACCTGGCTCCCCTGGTGCTCCCTACAGACCGAGAGAAAGACAATGAGGAGACATAGAAACTAAATAAAAAGTGAAAGCACACCATTTCGTTACAAATCGTTTCATGTCATAAGGCCCTGAGGTAAATGATGAAGATGTAAACATGAGTGGGGCTAGTGTAAGTACTAATATACTGTATCTGTTATAACACTTCAGGTTTCAACACAAAGACACTACCTCTCATCCAATCATGGTACAAGGTATGAACATGCATAAACAGATGAATGTTCAAATTTACTGGCACTGCAAGCCAAGTGAAAAGGGATTATGTTTCTAGGACCATGCTTTATTACCCAACAATCTGACTCTGGAGGTCAACACTGCTGTGTAAACAGTGGAGAGCCCCCCCCTACAAAAAAAATTGGTGATTTGCACCATGACAGCCCTGGTTTGTGTAGCCCCATGGATATCCCCCACGCAATCTCACAAAACCTTGGGTGGGACTATAGGGGCCAACTCAGATTTCAAGCACTTTCCCTAACTAGCTTCTCTCTCCATGTAGGAAACCATGTATCAAGGACATATTTGATGGCCCTATCCATCCATCTAAAGACTGATGACTTCTGAAGCGAATGCCTTCATTGAAAGGGCAAAAATATGTTTATTTTTTTTTATAAATGGTTAGTATATACACAGGAGTCAAATAGAAAAGATGCTATAGTGAAAAGAGACAGCTACTGTATATTTGATCAGATCACCCTTATGGTATCTTCAAGAGGTGAGGTAGATTAGATGACTACAGAATCCCTTGTACTTAGATCATTTGCATTTCTGTATTGCAAACAAGTCAAAGTAGCATGGCCCAACCAGGGTCACAACCAAAACCAGGACCTGGACAAATCCACTCACTCTTATGTCCAAGGACTGTAAAACAGAGGCCGGACAAAGTCTTTGTGGCTTTCCTTTCAAATGACATCCTCTCAAGCTCATAAAAACACAGCAGCCCTATGCTACGGCTCATGTGCTCTCTTTGTCTAACCAACAGATCATTTGCCTCAACAGGGTTCTGGTAGGAAGTCCTTGTTGATGCTCAGTGATTCTCTATGGGTCTCTTTGTCTTGTTTGCAGCCACATATCTGCTTAATGCCTCTCTGTACTGGCAAATTTTAGAGACTAACCACACAAGAGAAACTCTGATCGCAGTATTATGGTATGTTCCACTCGAAAACAATTTGGTGCCCAGAAATAAAAAGGAAGTCACTGGATTGTTTTGGATGCAAATACATTAAGAGCGCCAGAAGTCCTGACACAGCATTGTCTGTTTTCTAACTTAAGTGTTTTGGTGGCTACAGAACTATTTCAGTTTCTGGCCAAAATAAATGTTGTTCTGGCAGCCCACCAAGGCATGTTTGTTCTCTTGGCATTGCGTTATGTTGTAGCACACTTTCGCTCTGTCTGAAATTGCAAAAACGTTTCAAAAGCTGCTTCTGAAGTTAACACAAATTATTGCAATTCCATATCAGTCACCTAAAATCACATTTCATTGTGGGATGTTAGAGTGAACATTCTGAGGGCTGAACAACTCTTTCAGGCATTCTGATATGTCTTTTATAAATGTCTGTTTGCTTCAGGGAGCCTTAAATTAGACCTTTTATATTCTTATGTGACAAATCCTTACTATAGCGTTTCATAGCACTGGTAATCCAACCAGGGTGGGAAACCGTTTACAAAATGTGAACCTGCCTAAATCCTCGAATCCCCTATAAATCAAATGCTACCTGTGTGTACTATACAGTGCAAAGGTCTGCACCTCTAAGCGCCAACACTACCACCCACCTAGCACGGCCTTTGCAATGTCTCAGGCAACGCCATGTTTAAATTACAACATTCTATGATTCTGTGAGTTGCCCGTCCCCCTCTCATTCAAGATAGGTTTACTCACTAAAACATGACTTGATGAGTAAGCACCTAGAAAGTACTGTATGCACTGAATAAAGATGAAAACTGTTACTGTTTTACGTTGACCTGTCTGTTCCACTGATCACTATGTTAAAGCTGAAAATTCAGATATATTAAAGCTGAATAGGATAACCTTTGCATTTTGGTGGCACCATCTGGATGTAAGAAGCAACTGCAAGTTTATAAACCCTCTCATGTCCGGGAGGGCCGCACCCTGCATGTTTTAGATCGCTCCCTGCTCCCACACACCTGATTCTAATGAATGGGTCGTTATCAGGCTTCTAACAACCTTGAATCAGGTGTGTTGGAGCAGGGAGCGATCTAAAACATGTAGGGTGCGGCCCTCCAGGACCGGAGTTTAATAGCCCTTGCAGTACATGCTCAAATAGGTAAATGGAAGGGGTCTCGTGCTGTTGGTGTCACTGGGTCTTCGGTAGACCATGTGTACAGTACTGTAGTTCTACGGTTGTAACAATAATGAATTAATCAATTAAAAGCTCATATTGGGCAATAATTTGTTTTATGCCAGGTAATCCTAAACTTTAGCCTGACATGCCAGATGGATTGTTAGTCCGTGGATTGTTAGTCCATCTGGGAAGCTGTCCATCTAAACTGTTCGTAAAGGGCAGGCACTTTAAAAAAAATAATGGCAGTTGGTTGGATGAACCATCTGGTTGTTTTCTCTGTCGGCAAACCTAAACCATGGCGCACACCTAAACCACGCCCATATAGATATCAGTACGACGCTGATTGGTAAGTTCAGTTGCTACTCGGACACATTTGCATTGACTTCTAGGCTTTCCAGACTGATTCTCGTGGCAAAGTTAAACTGAAGCTCGCGAGAATCAGGATGGTCTCGCTAGGCCACCTAAACTTACCTTCTCCCCCTCTTGTCCTTTTAAGCCCTGGACGGGTCACAGCAGACACAGTGGCATGCAAAGAGGGTGTGATGGCAGGGAGAGAGAGACGAAAGAGAGAGAGAGAGAGAGAGAGAGAAAGATAGAGAGAGATAGAGAGAAATCAGTGTTAGGGACATGGCGGAGGTTCGAGCCATGCAGAACCCTCAGAGATGGTCGATGGTGGGGGGGGGTTGTGGATTGAGTCAGGAGACAACCACAGAAAACAGAGTGATTTGTGGAGAGACTGCTAAGCCATGTAAAAAATACTCCACTTCCTTTAAGGAGATGATTGAGGACGGCATTGGTCTATCGTGTTATATTTAAGGCTTAGTCTTATGGATATTTTCACAGGAGCTCCGCTATGAAAAGTCTAAAGTTGATGTGAGAGGGGCATTGGAAGCCAAGTGTGTATTAAGACCACATTGTCCGATGAGTGAAAATCCCCTGCCTACTCAGTTGAAATTGAGCTGGATAGCAATGGCAAAATGTTATCCACATGTTACAGGGCTTAAATCACAATGAAATATGTCCACTCCAACCGAATTAGGCAACAAAAATCTAAACTTTAACATAACGGAAGACTATTTGTCCTACAAAGTGATTTTTTTCATCTACTGTACTGTATATATCATGAGGATTTAAAATAAATGAGCTAATACGTTCCTAAAGATACCTTTAAAAATGATGGGCTGCTTATATAGAATCTAAAGACCTTCTGTCGATCCATAGAGTACATATGGTATGCACATTGTGGCTACTATACTTGTCTAAACCTCAATATATGAGGCTTTTAAAAGATTAACATCCTTCCCATCATTATGATACTGTAAAGGCCTCAAGACTGTCACAAGCTCAACAAAGGTTTCATTTCAGGTGAAAATGGTGCCATGTTTTAGGCTGCAACAATGAAGCATTTAACCTGCATATTATACTGTATATTATATTAAAAAATAATAAAGTAACTTTAATTTGAAGTTATGAATAATATCATACCTACATAAGCAGTATCATGCAAACATGCCCTTGAGATAATAATGTATTGTTAATTTATATATATTATTTTCAATTAGACAAATTACATTTAACCCTGGCTGCATTTATATGTTGTTTATGATGGATTTATCCAAATCATATATCCCTGAAGGCGTAATGTTCTTGATATTAGGCTACGCAAAATAACTTCTGTTTTATATAGCCAAGCCTCAGCAACTACACAACATTAATGTGTACTAGCCACACTCACCATTCTTCCAGGAATTCCCATATTTCCTTTGTCACCCTAATAAGCAATATAAGAATCACAAAGGTCAACAAAAACGTATAATAAACTCTTAAAGGGATACACCTTGACTTGACTTAAATATACTTTCAATTTAGTCATTAATAGAACAAGTACTGTTAATATCACTGATGACATTCCTATACAGTATTTTGGCAATCCTTTGTTTGGTTAGTTGCCTGTGTTATACTGTAATGTTTATCAATGGGGACTGCTATCTACAGTATGAATAAAGGATAGGTTAGTTGTTTTTAGTAGAATTAATAGTAGCCCCATTGTGACAAATATATAGTGGAAAAAAAGTATATATATAATGGTGTATAAATCTGAAATGTCAGGGTATCCGTTTAAGTTGAACATCTTCTCCAGTGTATGAAGGGCCAGATGGAAAGCCAGATAGAAAATCATGCCTAATGTTGGGAACTAAGGAGACTACAGCCAAACAGTCCACCACCATAGGTCCACCTATTTCAATTTGCTGAGATAAAAATAATACTTAATGGTGAGCTATACAATATTGTAAACATAATACAGCAGCAAGCAACTATGTTCTATGTTTCCATGTGAAATGTATGTTGTACAGCCCTTTGAGACTGCAATCGTGATTAAGGGCTATATAAATAAAATTGACTTGACTTCTACTGTATATACTATAGTGGAGTAAAGGTGTCCTGAGCAGAGAACGGCATCACGCTGTTTTATAATCCAAGCTGTCCGATTACGATCTCCTGCCGATCTATCGCTCCATCCCTAACATCAAGCTTAAGAGCTATCCCATGCTATAAGCTCCAGTCTAGTCAATTTTGCTACTAGCATACAGAGATCAAAAGTCTTGTCCGAAACATGCAGCTTAATAAATAACAACAGTTGGGAAACTATGTCAGGGAGACTGCAGGCATCAGGCCAACAAACTCCAGAGCAGTGAGCACACATGCCATTCCTGGATGACCTGCATTGTCCCCTTAAGTCTAACCTGGCTGCCTGCATCCATATCTGGATGTGGGGAACCGTGTGGGCCCTCTAGAAGGGCCTAATACAGTCTAGTCACCCAAAGGAATTGAATGGTGAGGTTTGGGAGAGGTGTTTTTATTATATTTCTTTATATAGTTTAAATATACAAACAACCTTTCTCCAGAATAATTGACTACATCTTTAATGTCGCGCTGAGTAACTTTGACACATGAATAAAGCTCTCGAACAAGATCAAGTTTCCTCGGTGACGCGATCGATGACATCTGCATGACAGCTTCTTCTCGCCCCACGCCATGGAAACACAGGCGGTTGCACACTGGTTGTCAAGTTTTGTAGTGTGGCTATGGTCGGCTGACATCGCGTTGCATTCACAGGTTCCTTCAGAAAGGATTTAGTGGTCAGTCACATGATACAATGGTTCATTTGGAAGTGATGTGTCTTTGGGGAAAAAAAAGGATCGTCTATAGACCTGCAACCAGGCTGAACATAATCTCATAAAAGCTCTGTCCAAGGTGCTGATTTGAACCAAGGCAATGGACATGTAGCAATGCCAAAAATATTTGTTTTCAGTTACATAGCTGAGGAAGTGTGTCTACAACTAAAACACCTAACATTGTTATTTGCGGAGACTGCGAAATAAAGCTCTGGCTAGCCGCGTAGTCTTTTCCACGGCATACAGCACAGTATGATGAATCATCTGTTGCCGGAGGGTGTTCCGAGAGATCACAGATTGCAACCTGATCGCTCCCAACACCTTTCTGTGCTGTGTGTCTCAAAAACACTCCAACGGGCAAAAGACAAGCGTTAGATGCTGTAGCGCACACACACACATATACACTGCACGCGCACGCAAACACATATACACTACACACACGCACATATATACACCGCACGCACACACATACACACATGCATGCACGCACACACCGCACACGCACACCCATGCAGGCAGATACACACGCAATCACGCGCACACACACACACATCCACACACAAACACACACCCATGCACACACACACATGCAATCACACGCACGCACGCACACACACACACACACATCCAACACACACTCTCGCGCACACACACACACACGCGTACACACACACACATGGTCTTGTGGGGTCTGTCCCTTGGGGGTGTTTGTCATTCTTTGGTCTGCCTTTCAGAGTTATTGGGTCTCCAGTAGTGTTTGACCGCACAGCTGACAGACTGCCAGTTCTAACGCGCGCGCGCAAACACACACACATGCAAGAGCATGCACGCACGCACGCCATGACCCTCACCTGACAAACACAACCTACACACCTATGCATACCCCAGTCAAAAGGATTTATGCACGCCCCTTAACACTGTAGTGTTAATATCTCTCCAGCATATTTCCAGCAGTAACGAGACTCAGTGGACACCCTCACTGTGCACTGTGCATCTCGTTTTTTAAAGGCGCAGGTCAACACTGTGTGAACGTCGTCCATCTTGTTGTGCGATGCGGTGAGCACCAACGTGAGGAGAAATACAGGACAAATTGGCTTGGTATTCCAGTGTGTGTGTGTGTGTGTGTGTTTCACTCACCCATCAAACAAGGCAAGTTTGCTCTTTGTTTGAATTAAGCCATGGACATACTTAATAACCGCGTTCTATGGAAATACGGCACGCCGATTTAAATTAGCGGAAATCCACTTCCAAAACCCACATCCTTCCAGCCTCATTCAGCGCGAGACCACTCGTGATTCAATTCCCAGCCAGTTGACAAGTATAATCAATCACAAATTCTGGAAGGAATTTAATCTTTTCTTCACCCGCTTCAGACTGTTTCATGGGGCCTGTTTCACAGGTGAGGGCGTGTGTCAGGACCAAAGTGGGGGGCCCACTGGTTGCTACAGGCAACCTGTGGCAAAGTTCAAATTAATATATTTGGCCACCTGTTGCCGTGCTGCAGAGACCACTGGAGTTTGGCTGTAGGGTGGTTAGCTTAGGTTAGAGATCACTGTGCGTGACCAGGGAGCCCAAAGAGTGGGCAAACAGCATTGTGAACAGAGAGACTGAGTTTGTAAGAGAATGATTTTGGTCAGGTTCATGCTCATCCATGTGTGAGGTACAGTAGTAATGTTATTAAGTGTATTCAGTGTACTGTATGCCGAACAAGCATTTTTAAATAGACACCCCACTGTCAATTCTACTGTTTAAGTATTTTTAAAATTTAAAATTATTTAAATATGCTGCTGTACAGCATCTGCTTAACCCGTTTAAGGGTGGATGTGAACACAGCATCTCTGTTCCATTCTACTGTATGGTTTTATGATTTCTCTCACTGAGAAGTTGTTATTATCATGCTACATATGCAAAACAGCTTTATCTTACATAACTGATCCTACTTTCACAGATTCTATCGCCCAGTACTTTATTCCCCAGTATTTATAAAAGTCAACCAAGCAATTTCAAGGCTCCAGGAGGCAGGATAGCCTTGTGATCAGGCTGGTCCATTTCTAGCAGAAAGGTCTTGGGTGCAAACCCCAACATAGCCTAGCATCCTTGAGCAAAATGTTCACCTACCACCGTGAGTCCCTTTGCATAAAAGCCTCTGCTAAATGGCCTAATTGTAACTTCATTGTATACTGACTAGAGGTCGATCGATATAATCGTTTGGCCGATAACTATCGGTTATTGGCAGAATTTGGCTCCTATACTGGCCAATAGCTGTGCAGACTCCAACAGTCACATTGCATTTGCCACAGGTCTCTTAGTAAATTATGCAGATGACACGGTTGTTGGTTATAATAGGACGTTATTCATGCTTACACCGAAGACGTCTGCTGCTTTAGCTAGGATGATGTCTGTTTTGCTAGAAAGCATGGTTGTTAGCCGTTAAATGTAAGTCTATAGCACAACTAAGGTCCAGTGGCCATATCTAAATAATCTGTTTTCAAAAGCAACTCATTTTGGCTCCCTATCCCGCTGCTCCCATGAGGGATAAGTTTAATTCAGAGAACAAATTTCGCTACATGTAGGCTATGTATATGTGACAATAAAAGCACCTTTACATTTACTATATTGATTCCCTTAACCTTCAATTGTAATTTTGAATATTTCTGTAACGATTCTCTTCCCGATTAAGTATTATAAATGTTATATTCTAAACATTAATCATGGACGCGAATAACCCTAGCCTTGTACTTTTACTGCCATCTGGTGGGCGTTTGATGTTACTACATAGGCCTATGTTCAAAGTAATATAACCTACAGTACCTCGCATGCATCACTGAAACAGATAATGTGAGAATGAAACATTTTAGTTTTTTCTATTTCCCAATATACCGTACATAATCATAATTAATTTTACAAAGCTTGTACAAATACTTAGAAATAACATCACTTGCTATAGATAAATAATGACAGTCCTATGAATTTTTATTTGGTGCTGTTATTTTGTAATTATCAGTCAATGAATTGTCTTTTTCCGGCTCCAAACTATAATTATTATATTGTTTTGTTTTTTTATCCACCATCGGTCAACCTCTAATACTGACACCTGACTTGCCTCAATGGCATCGCAAACGCTAACCTTATCTGTAACCATGGTGACCACCATGGCAGTTAAATAGCTCCATTTTGTACCTAGAAGCAAATTCTTGTAAATACTGCATTTTGCGCATTTGTGCATTTGAAACAAGTTCAAGTCATTGTCAATGCACTGTATAAATCAAAATATGTTTCAGTCTAAAACATTGCTTAGTGGACCTTTAGCCTAAACGATTTAGGTTAAATAAATTCCAACATGTTTAAATAATTTCTTTATGTATATATCATATTTTTCTTCGGTCTGAATCATCGCTTAGTGGACATTTGGCCTACAATGTTTAGGTTTAATAAATTCCAACTTCTCAGTGGAGAGGGCAAGCTTAGAATGCAGAGCTCACAACCCACATAGACAGACAGACAGAAAAGGCATCAAGACACACAAGGTAAAAGACAGTTACCGGAAAGCCTGCTCGTCCAGGAGGCCCCTGAGGAAACAGGGTGAGAGAAGATTGGTACAAAAAGAGAGAAAAAAAGTGCAAAGTTACATTAACAGGAAGTCGTGGTCACAAATACTATAAACAACCACTGAGCCAGGCCAGAATAATAACAATTCAGTGACATTACGGGCCTCATGTACGCACGTTAGCGAGCGGAGTGTAATATCGAGAGCAACCAGACCGCAGATAGCGCACGCTGTACCATCACATTTTACGTTGGATGTTCTAAACTTGCATCTGATTACGTAACCTGCGCTTGGCACCACCCTCTAAACTTGGAGTAGAGACAATGCAAGCAGTCTACAGTATGATCCAGTCATATCTGTAAGTTGCAGCGCTCGAATGCAATGGTGCAGCAGACTCAGAAATAGAAAACAAGTTTAACGATCATGACGATCATACCTATTTATAAATAGTCTACTTCTCTTTATGTATCGTCAAACCTAGAGAGAACAGGGGCATAATTCTACCCCAAAATATTTATGTTTGGGCAACTATAACATTTAAATGAAAAAAGGGAATAAATATTTATTTTAACACCATACAAGTAATCTTAAATCCTTCAGCATGTCCCTCCATGGCCTGTGTCTTCATCTTGTCGTTGCTTGTTTCCCCTTTTCAGAGAAACGTACTAACACCTGCATTTTAGAAGCAAATAATTTTCACCGCAAAACCGACTTGCATTTGCATCGCTGTTTTTATATATTCAACGGAATAGATCATCACTCTCTCCTTACGCATCTCCTCCAATTTATTAGCGTGACACACCCAATCTCCCCTAGATTCTCCCATGAATGCATATGCATGAATAGGAAAGCGCAACTTACGGTCCTGTGTTCCTTTAGCATGCAGAACAGCGTTCTAGTCATGTGCGTGCTGTTCGTACATACAATGCAATGTCTAAGAACGAAATTACACCTAAAACAGACGCTAACACGTTAGTACATGAGGCCCTATGGTTATACTTGCCAAACATTATAGGCATAGCTGTGAACTTGAATCGGTATTGGTGTTTTATTTTGGCCTTTTTGTCCAGTAAAATAGGCAGAGAGATAAGAAAAACACAAGCATTCCATAACTCAGGAAAAAAAATTAATTTAAAAGACAGTTCAATTGGTTGTTCAGAACAATTCTTACAATAATAAAATATAAGATAAGATAATAATAAAAATTATGTATATTATAATAATAATGAAAATTAGGATATAATTATTGCTAATGTATTGACATGCCTTAAAGTTCTGGTCAGACATAACTACAAACAAATACATTGGATTTGTACAAAGACCAACTTCATTCATTATGTCGGTACATCAATGGAATAGAATCATGCAAAGATTGACAACAGCCCGGACATGCCACAGTTTGGATTTCTCTAGACCATTGTGTAGCTCAGCTTGTGCATTAATAAAAGACATTTTGACCTCTACAGTGACCTCTCAAGGAAGGCATACACAAACGTCTTAGCCAAGTGACCTCCACACACAAAAAACCTGCCTAGGAGGTAGAATACAATGGATTTCAATGATGCCCATGTTCAAGGAGCAACAAGGGTACCGTTTGCAAAAGTCAAGTGTGTTTTGTGGTTTACTGATTTGTTGGAACATAAATCAATGGGTCTTTCTGAAGCAATTCCTTAGGAAAGGATGTACCACTAATTACATAAAAGCCCAAACGGGAAGTCTTGACATTTTCTCCCCCAAAAGCAACAAAGACATTGCCTGTTTATTGAGGAGTTCCTGGTTTAATAATGCTTCCACATCATGACTACAGTATCTCCTCTTCTCCGCAGACGCCTCTGAGAGTGGGTCTATGACTTCCCAGCATATGCGTGGGCACATTCTGGCAGACAGCGGCATACAATGGGAAGGGATTATTCTTGCTTCAATAATACACAAAGAAGAGATATTAAACTCCTGCTTGCGTGAGTCTCCTAAGGTGAGTCGCAAAACATTCCAAAAAATGATCGGCTTATTGCCTTATAATGCTTGTTCTATATGTGATCAAAGTGAACAATGATGACATTGGACCAAGAAATTAGCAGTAAGCACCAATAAACCCATTTACCTTAAATTGTCCTTAAAAATATGTTGCATTTATATTAAAGGTACCCTTAATTACTTAAATACTAAATATAACACAAAAAGTAAGGACATTTGTGTTTTGTAAATTATTTCTGTTTTAAATAATGTTTCTTGGCAATACATCATATACCATTGGAAAGCCTGACTATTTCCCTTTTAAATTGGTGCCACTTGTAAGGAACATATTAACATTTGTGGGATGAGCAGCAGAGCTCAGTATGTGGGTTGCACCCCTGAAAGATTTGCCAAATCTCTGACAATGCCAAACAGCAGGAATCCATTCTTCAACCAGCATTTGTCGCAAGTCAGCCAACTTGATTGTGTTGGTCACTCTGGCACGAACAACATGCCCAAGCTGATCTCACGTGTTCACTAATGCCCTTACTTGTTGCGTGTACTTTATATGTAATGTACGAAAGTTGTAATCCCTTATATTTAGTTTTAAGGTATAAAATGAATAACTTTTAGTTTCCTAGTGAAATATAACTAAATGTAAGATCAAAGGACATTTTCTTAATTTGTCCATTTGTTTCCTTTTCAATCTCTCAGATATCTGGATAATTGAGCCCTGTGGCTAATACTTAGCCAGCCATATGACTAACAGCGCTAGTAAAACATTGTGCATGGCCCTGGCTGGGAGAGGGCAGTGGGATAGCCATAGCCAGGAGCTAAACGCAAACACGCTATACGTGGTACAGCTTTGTTAGCGTATAAGGTCTTCCAGCGGCCATCTGCAAAGGACCAAGGGTTCCACACTGACGGAAGGAACCTTTCAGTGGAATTTTGCAGTAAACTTTTCAACATGTGGCTCCAATTTGACGCAATGAATGAATGGAGCAGGGTGGTAGTTTTTTTTTTTTTTTGCTATCTTGAAATGGGATCTACAACCTCCTGGGGCATTTTGGGGCATTTACTAAGGAGCACATTGGAAAAATCCACCCTGATTAGTGTTTCTGTACCCAGAAGCTGAAGATTAAGCAATGTATTTGAGTAATGGAACATTATACAGTGAAAAACTATGACATCCTCACTTAATCTTCAATTAATATGTATATCTTTTACATATACATTTACACTTGCCGCACCTCTAAGGTAATGACAGCAGAGAACTGAGATTAACAGTGTGTGTTTGACAGCTTGTGTAGGGACCATTTCTAGCAGGGGCAAGGGTGTTTCTTTAGCATATAAGGGTGTTTTCCATCAGCCCTAATTATTTCAGAAAGTGTTAAATGCACTCGGTAGAAAGAAAAGGCAGTGGTCCAGGCCCTCTGTGATATGACCTTTAACTGTGACGGTAAAGGATGACAGCTCAACAGCTTTAAGAGACCAGGGAAAGACAGATTTCACAGACCCAAAAACGTGGCTCCTTTGCTATAAATAGTCACCGAGATCTGAATTAAATTCACACAAGTTGTCTTTCCACAGCTTTCACATAATGTCAAACATCTGAATCGTGTAATGTAGCTAATGAGTTTATTACACGGTGTTATACATTCTAATTGGATGAATTACACTTTATAAATATGTTAAAAGGATCATTCAGGTCAATTTAGACCTGGCCCATTTTCCCCATGTGTGATGACCAAGAGCTAATCAAACAATTGAGTTAATACAGTAGCAACAAATACTCTCTAACTCACCTAAAACCTGAATCTTTGTCAATATGTGTTATAAAGCTAACAAGTTTGCAGTCTGGCTATTTGTGGCTTTTCCTGGCTGGTCTAGCCATATTTACAGTATTCTCTCCTGATGACTAGACTCTATTTAGACCGAAATAGACATATTCAGATCTATTTAAAAAAAAAAACATGTACAACTTGTTTAATAATTTACTTTATATCGTGTTATTTAGGTTTGAAGCAACCACTGACATCGTATACTCCTTATATTATGATAAAATCCTACATTCCCATTATTCTATTGAAAGGTTACAGTTAAGGGGGAAGGGAGGGTTACTTGAAAGTGCCAATGACCTACAATATCTATACCATTCCGCTTGTGCAATATTGCATGTCACCCCCATTTCCTCCTCAGCATCCATCACTGTCATGCCGTTAGCCTTCGCCCCTGTACGCAGCACCGGGCCACACAGCTGACGCAGCCATGTGTCCTGAGATTAGCATCCGGGACATAGCGCTCACATGCAACCACCCATCCTGCCCTGTTCAGGGTGCGGATGGAAAACGGCGGACAAGGTTAGCCTTGAGATGCAACGCACAGGACTGAATGGACCGTCAAGGGAACTACCTTGCGCGTTGTCCTTGCACTGATGAATGAAGAGCACGGGAGTGGAAAGTCCACATCGTGTGCGGTGCCTCCTCCATGGAACGGTCCACATTTTCCAGGGAGGAACATTTGGCTACGGTGCTCGTAACGTTTACACACCGCTGTGCGAACGGCTCAGCCGCCGCTGCTTTTCAGTGTGATGTGCAATACATTGACTAGCAGAAATAAATTACATTTAAGGTGTTGAGTCTGTTCCTAAGAACATGAACTGAATACTTGTGAAGCTGTTAAGCTGCTAATGTGTGGACAAACGAAGGTATAATTACATGCATGTGTGGCCAAAATGTATGCATAAAATCCACATGAATAAACCATGAATGAAGAATTGTACACAAACACACTGTAGGATGCATCAAAGCCAAGTAATATGCCAAAGATGACTGAATGTGAATGTGTAAAGATTTGCACATGGAATCCATAGCGCAATGCAAATGTCAGGAGACAAAACAGAGTCACATTACCACACACGGGACATGGTCTTTCGTCTACTTACTGGAGGTCCTGCAAAAAAGGGAGAAAACAAAAGACAGGTTTAGTTTTACGGTCTGAAAGCAAATACATTTGATCATGATCATGTTACTGTATAATGAATGGCATTTAAATGTCTATATTATGACTGCTGTCATCTTGCATTTGGCTGATTAATAGTCCCACTGCAGTGAGTATTATTGTTGGTTCCCCCTCACCCGTTATAGTAAAAATTAAAAGTCTATCTCTTAGAAAATATCTGATGCAAGCACAGAAGAATGTCACTGATCAACTGATGCAAAATGCAAAAGGCCTTTTTTTCCATGATAGGTAGTATCCAGAACTGGGCTTTACAGAATATGTCACATTACATCATCGCTGCATAAAACTTTAATTTCCGGGAGCCTCGCCCAAATGTGGCAGATCATAGCGCGTCATCGTGTAATTTTCAAGTTCAAAGATGTGTTACATTACAATAACACGGTATGGCAATGATGACTAATGGCTTAATCCCTGACCATGCAGATAATAAAAAATATTAAATAATCAAGAGTAAAGAATAACAGTAAAAGGTGCAGGTGAACATTGCAATGAAACATTATTTTAAGTCGGAATTCCAAGTCGGAAACTTGGGCAAGATTTCTCAAGCCAGAGTTTGTCGACATAAAGACACATGACGTCACATCGCCACAATGTGGCGGCGTGTGAGCTCACAGTTGGCAGTAAGCGAAAATATTTTCAATATTTCTACTTTAAATATAGTGTTTGTGTTGCGAAGCATATTTGCCAGCATGCGGTAGTCTATAGCCTACTCCTTCCCTCTCTTTAACGGTGATAATCTGTTAAATCAGCTGCTCTAGTGTTAGTGTTTCTCTTGACTAATGGCGCTGTGGACAAATAGCCTAATTGATAGCTTTTTGTCCACAGTAAACTATTGGTGATGTTTAGAGACTTGCTGCAGACGTCCATGTTTTCCTGAGAAATGCACTGGTACACGTTTACATTAAAAGTTGGTAAAGCGATTTCCGACCTGCAGTGGATTGCAGCAATAGCGCCCAATGGAAAGGGTCCAGACCTTTTTCACCAGGTGCATTGTGGGTTCAGAACCTGTTCATCAGGTAACGGTGATTTTTATTGTCACATACATGTTGTGAAATTCATCCCCTGTATTTAACCCATCCCTCAAAGGAGCAGTGGGCAGCCGGTGTGCAGCGCCTGGGGACCAACTCCAGATTGGAGCCAGTGTCACTGGTCACATGGCACTGGCTGGAGGGTGAACCTGACATGTTCTTAGGTAGTGTGGGAAACCGGAGCACCCGGAGGAAAACCCACGGAGAACATGCTCAAACTCCACACAGAAAGGCTGGGACGACCGGGGTTCGAACCTGGGACCTGCTTGCTGTGAGGACACAGTGCTATCCACTGGGCCACCATATTGCCCAAGTTGCATTGTCATTCTGCCACCATGACACCATAGTCCATCCTACTCAGCCTCTGATTGGCTTTAGGGGTAGACCAGAAACACACGGAATCCTCTGGCGTCATGCGCACAGTGTAGATCCTGAGTAGAACAGGCATATGTAGTTTTCTAGCATCATAAACATAAAAAAAATGTCAAAAAGGGATGTCAAGCCTGGACAGAAGGTCTCTGTGCCATGGGGCTGGAGCCCCTGGTCAGGAGTGGACAGAGACCTGGCAGGATTAATGCAAGACGCTAGGCCAGGCCAAGAGCCAGCCAAGAGACCCATTTCCATCCAGACGTGCACTCAAGTTGAGAACATCTTGAAGCAATCTTGAGTCGGCAGATCCAACCGTCCGTATCACATTCATGTATTGAGCGGATTGCAGTGGCCTTTCATTTCAATGGGTTTATTACCTTGGAGAGTTAATAAAGACTCCATATGAAAAGACCTAATGAATTATATAGGCTTAAGCCCGTCTTTTAAGTACTGCTTTTAATACACTCATGAAAAGCATATGGGAGGGGCTGAAGGCCAGACCCAGTCTGAGAAGGTAGAATTCACAAAAAGCGGACGTGTTGCCCCTCCCTGACCTTTTGACAAACACCCGCCCCCACCCCTTAGAGCCATCTGTCAAAATCAATTACTGCTGAATGAATGGAGACATGGGTCGTGAATGATGCCTTTACGTCAATCCCAACCAGGTGAGAAAAACCAGTAATGACAAATCACATCCCTGAAATGTCAAACTGAATCCACCACATCATCGGTTTAAAAGGTCTATTTAGTCTGATCTGCACATTTGCTTTGTCTTATAAAAGCTGTTTTATACTGCGTATATAAACAATACAATTTCTAGTAATATCGTTCTATTAATTCTAGTTATATTTTCTAGTGATTAGAGGAGGCTTTTTCTTAGCTATACGCTGGCATGTACACATGAAATGTACAGGAGCGAAAAGCCAGATTCATAGGTCAATGGAATCACTGCAGCTGTTTAGACCCTTATACTGATATATTAAACTAAAATGCAGCATCCCAAGTTCTTATACCGTACATAAGTAATTCCGAACTTAAAAGTACAATTGTTTCTCAAATACTGATAACGCCAGGAGTGACAGCTAGTGTGGCAGTGAACTGATACAGATGTGTAATTCTTAACAGTTAAAAGGTATAGTAAGCTAATGCACATTTAGTAAAATATACCAAATATCTCCTTCCGGTCCACTAGCTTGCCATTATCTGTGCGTGCTGAAAAAAGAATCAAGTATACTTTGACAGCCCTTTTTCCGTAATTAGAAACATAAACAATGTGGTGCGGGCGCACACAACAACAATATCCTAGCCTTCTCAATGCGTTTCCAATGGGACGGCCGGAGCTTCTGAGGCACCCTAGCACCCCTGAGTACCCTATGGCATTGAAGGGATAGGTGTATTTGTTTTGACTGGAGTTCTTGAGAAAGTCTTACTATACCTTTAAGTGCACACTCTAGTCTTAACATTCCTACCTGTATCGCCACTGCGACCTTTCTTTCCCCTTGAACTAGGAAACCCTGAAACAACCCAACATGTCACATAGCAGCATAACACCAAACAATATCAATATCTAGTCACCATGCCAACACCATGGCACTCTTCAAATACACATTCAAATATTGTGATTAGCATTTTATGAAATGCAAAGGGGATATTAGTTAATAAAAACAGCCTTTAGAAATTATAAGCAGCACAAAAGTAACATTTTGCCCAAAACAGTTGAAATTGCTATTTTGGTGGAAGGAACAACAATTGAGCTCGGACAATATTAGTCACACAAAAAGGCAAAAAGGCAAAAAGCAAACACATATATTCCAGACAGAGTTGATCAACGCCATATTTATTCTGGCCATATTTGAGCCGGCCCTTCTCCTTATTGTGTAGTGAATACTGAGCTAGTTGCTAAAAGCTAAATGTAAACCTCCCCAGGGTCGAGCATGGGAGATTCCTCATGCATTCTGGGCTCGCCATCACATCCTGTCCACTGGGCCCACTCGGGTAACATCTACAGTCCACGCTCAGCCAAAAGCACATTGGGGAGGTGGGTTGGGGGGTGTTGGGGGGGTATTGTTCAAATATAGCATTTGGTGGAGCCTGAGAGAACTAACTAAGCAAGTTAAGTTTAATTATGTAACACATTTCACGTCAAAAGGTGTGTCACAAAGTCCTTTACAGTAAATAGAATAAAAAACGGAATAAAATAACAACAAACTGCAAATTGTAAAAAGGTACGAAATACCATTTAAGAAAAACATCATATTACCATGAAAAGCTTTCTTAAAAAGCAGTGTCTTTAAGTGTTTTTATAAAGTGTCCACAATTCATAGCTCTCAACGCCAAAGAGAGAGTTCTATAGCCTTGGGAAGACAGTGCAAAAAGCAGAATGCACTCTTGTTTTAAAACAAGCCTGTGGAACAAAGTTAAAAGGTCTTGGCCTGAAGTAGCCACTGCAAAGAAAGCCAGACATCATACTGTATTAACCACGTCTCCAACACGCGCACATACAGCCATATAAACACACATAAAGGGGTTTGTATGCCAAAACCTTCTACCAGCCAGGCTTAATGATGTCTCTCTCTGTCGCTTGCACCTGTTGTTCGATCTTACACAAGGGCTTTAGATGGAAGCGGCCGGAAATGGAGATCGAATGTTGCATGCCAACATTAAAAGTCATACAGTAGGTGTTCCATTTCTACTGGCCCCCTAGGAGACAAGCAGGAAACACACACTGGTCCTCTCTGCACTGTAGTTACACGATAACCGTCTGCCCACGCTCTCCTTTTACAGTTAACATGCACAGTAAAAGTTGATTTACAGTAAACATATACTGTAAATAATGTAATGTTTACATCACCAAACAAGTACAAGCCACCATTCAAAAGGCTGTGGTGAATCGTAAACAAGCTATGACCCAAGAAGAGATACAGAAGAATAGTTCTTCCGCAAGCATTCTGTGAAAGGCTTCTAAATTAGCCTTTCACAGAAACATAATATACTGTACTGTAGCAAGCTAGTGACCTTTTTTACGTCGGGAAGAGAACACCGGTGCGATGGAAGCGCGGGTGCAGGTGGGCTGCTTTCTTAAGTCTATCCCTGCCATTCCCGGGATACGGATCCAGGAATAACCCGCAGAATTCCTGCACTGAAAATACCCAGACCCAAAACCTGGCCACAACCGGCGTCATCCTACACTGGTCTCACAGGTCAGATTTCCCACTTATCTGATTGTCCTTCTGAGCACACCGCCACAGCCAACAACAAGATCTCAACCTGCAGCACAGGGAGACCAGAGGCAATAGTGAGAGAAATGTTGCCCTGCATTCTTATGGAATGTCATAATTGTTACATTCGGAATGAGTATTCCTTTACTTGAAAAAGGTAGAGTCAGCGATTGTAACCTACACTTTTGTGTCAGATTCACGCCGTCATTGTAAATAAGAATTTGTTCTTATCTGACCTGCCTGCCTGGTAAAATAAAAGATTAAATAAAAAATACATGTACCCTATGGCCTTAAACGGAGAGGTGTTTTTGTTTTCAATTTTGTTTAAATATCAGCAAACCTTCCTTGAGGACAGCTGACTTTGAATAATTGTTGAGTGAGCTTTATAGTCAATGGTGAAATAAAAATGTGTTTCCCTTATCTAAACACGGTTTGTCTTATTGATTATGTTTGCACATGCTCAAGACAAGTAAAGTGAGTAAAGGGGTAATGTCCTTAATATTCATGTGTTTATTAAAACATGCTCTGTTAGTCTGTTCGGTGTGCACTCTCAATGACATAGAAGGTGTCCTGTTTGCAAACATAGAATAACGACCCTTAAGAGGAAATATAAATATTGTATTGGATCTTGTTTGATAGTCTCACGCTGTTGTTCAACTCTCGGGGAATTTCCATGACAGCAATATTTCAGGCCATACTGGGAGAGACACCTTATAATATCGATATGATCCATTTATATTAGCACACAATAGGTCACACCTATATACCATTTGTGATGTCAGCTTTCGCTGATCAATATAATGCTGATTATAGGCAGTTTAAATGTTCATATAGGACTGAAAATATTCTGACTAATAAACATAATAAAGTGTTTGTTAATATTAAAGGAGTATTGAATGTTGTGGCTTATTACAAGTAGAGAATATAAATAGGCTACTCTTATTCGTTACAAAATGTCATACCCCCTACAATACAATCAAGTGCATATATGGGCAGGCGTATCCGCAAATTTAAAATATAACCATGTAGAAGGCTCAAATTGCCTTTGTCAGTAGAACCTTCAGCCATTAAAATGTCCTGATTTTTGAGGGTGAAAGAATGTGTTTCAATAACAACCCATGCATATTCACTTTCACACTTCCAAGGATTTTGGGGCTGCAGTTATGAAAACAGTGGAGGGGATATACGTCAAAGGACAACACGGGTTGAAACTTTGCACTTTCATAGAAAGTAAAAAACAGTTATTGAGATCTAGAAAAATAATGTTTAAAATGTATAGCCTTTTCGCTGTTGTTACATATAATCCCCCGATACGCATAAAACTCCCTCACTCTCCACATAAAAAAAAAAAATGGATATCTGACCTTTTGAGGGAACAAATCCGATTGGCTGTCTCCCTTATAAACAATGAAATAGTGTGGTCTTCTGCTATCGCTAAGCTCTCGGGGGGAACCAATAAACACTAACTACGGTGATATTGGGCTTTGAGCCATCCATAAAGATATCACTTCAAGACAAACACACAGTTTATCAGCCACCTCTTCTCCATGCCTACAGTATATACTGTATATTCGACCTGTTCCGGGAACAGAAAGGCCTCATAAAAGCGATTCAGTGTCCTGAACGGTAGATGTCTCATCAGACAAGAGTGAAGACAGCCATTCCAATTTCTCATTCTCTCCATAAACCTGGAGAAGACAGCTGACCCCCCTTTTTTTTTTACAGACTCATTTATATCCTTGTTAAATATAAAATTATGTTTGTAAAGCCATCTGTGATTTCTTTGGCTCAGGCCATGGACTGTTGTGCTATGGGAAAATGTCAAATGTAAATGAGGACAGAGAGCAGCAGCTTAAGCTTCATGAAAAGATGCTTTCTAAGACGAACAAATGTTACTGCAAATCCACTCTTCAGACACGAAGAGTGATACTTCTCTACCGCTTGTCTGGTGGAAGAACGAGCCTGCAAATCCACTAACATTTCCATGCGTGGAAGAGTTTGGCTCCAACAGTCTTCCATGGGATTTCAAGAGTTGGAAGAACCCAGGCTAGTGATTCAGTACAATATGCTTTAAGGCTGGGCAGTACTCTACTGTATAAGCATGATGTGATATTAACCATTTATTTGCACATGCTTGTCGGTGTACAGTTCATTGCTGGTAGTTCATGTTGTGTGTTTAAAGCAGGGTCAGGGTCAGTCATTCTAAATAAGCGCTATATAAATGCAGCCCATTTACCATTCTCGCGAGCGCTTGCTAAAAAAGCTAAAATCAAAACAATATTCTTCCGTGCCGCCCCACACATTGAAACACATCGTAAAGCAAAGCATGTATTACAGCATTGTTGATGTGAGAGGTGTTCGCCACCTTGTTTATGCTCCTATTTACAGAGCCAGGGTTGTGTAGAAGTATCGGATGATTTTTTCCAACATGCACAAAGAACGGTAAGCTAGCAAAATGTGTAATAGCTTACGTTTAGCTTGCAATAGCTGACTTTGCCTTTAATGTAACCTGACATGGATAAGGCGACCTAAACATGCATTAATTAAACAATCTGATAAAAAAATATTGTCTCACTTCTCACAAGAATGTGTTCTTCAGCAGCATTCTTGTCAAACCGGGAATGGAAGAAATGACTGAGAAGTGTTCCCAAAACCAAAGTTGTTTTGCAAAGAGAACAGCAATATTTTCCAACAACTCCTTAATCACAAAAAAAAAAAGTCCAGGATAAAATAATTGCTCTTGCAGCAAATCACCACAAAGACAGCATTGTGTTTGTGCCAGAAAAGCCACTATTAACCTGAATAAACGATTATTCCCGACAACCATTGCACAGCTCCACTTGGTTCTTGACAGGAAAAGGCTTCCTGGTGCATTGGAGGCAGTAGTCTGATGTCTCCTGTGTTTCCCATTCTACCTTAGACGTGACACACAAAAAAACTAAATAATTGCTGCTTCTTTGGCAGAGTGAAAGGTTACTGCTATAAACCAGAGTGAGTGGGATATGGTTCACACAGTCTGCTGTAAAATATTTAAAGCAATTGTGTTTTGGATGAACTACATCAAAACAAATATATCTAACTTGCATACTCTGCTACCTTTTGATATATCGTGATGCAGGTTGTTTGTGAAAGCTTTTCAGTAATGGCTATTTAATGCAGTATGAAACACAGTTGTATAAGGTTGAATCATGTTTGAGATAGATACAGTAAATACTCATCCCACTGGTAAAAGTAATTCAAAAACATCAGTAAACTGATATAAAGAAATGCAGACAAAAAGCTTGTTTTACAGGAAAACTATCGTGAGCCATTTCAGTTAACATGGGCATTGCCTTTTTGTTACCAAAATGGATAAGCCAAAACTCTGGCGCATCACTACTTCATTAGTTTGATGTTTCCAGCCAACAAATCCACTTTCTACTACTACTACAGTACTAAACATAGGCTAAACATAATTGTTGCCGGATACAAACTTCCATTTCCCTGACTTGCTATTTCACCTCGTCAGCAGTTATTCAAAGTCTGGGCCTTTTGAAACAGGCCAGTGCTTTTAATGGGCACTCAAACTGACTCCTCTTTCCCTGACTTAATAGTGGGGCTTTGCATTCAGATGCACTGACGGCTCATTCATGTTGACATGCTCGTTTCTTTTGTATACGGTGGACTGTCGTCAGTCCTTCCGGGCATGAATGAAAAAGCATTCCGGGGGCATTCTATTTGAAAAGGGACAACAACATCTATATGCCGCTTATGCTAAAATGGAGGCGTAACATGGGCCAGTTTATGCCCAGGATCTGACCCAGGACAACAAAAAACACTATCAGAACTATCCAACGCAATCATTGGTCACTTCAGGTTATCTTATCCAAACAAGCCATCAATCTGAAGGAGGAAGGCTCATGCTGAAAATCCCCTGGTCTAACTATACTAATCTATAAATTACGATTTAAAAATACTTAATCCACAGAGAATCCACATAGAATGCTCCTCAATGTCCTTGGGCAAGGAGGAATCAACCTCTCTTGCTTTGACCATACAATGGCCACAACCACGTTCAATAACCTTCAAAGTAACAGGGGCCTCCATCACGAATACCAACCTGTTTGCATACACTACCTTTGCCGCTTGTTGCCAGCCAGAGGAAACCGACCTCGCCGAATGAAGGCAAAGAGAAACCGCCACTTTCGGATGTGTGGACGACGCCAAATTTGTAATAGGCAAGTCTAGCCACTCGGCAGCCACTTTGGTAAGGTCAAAGTCGTTATAGGCAAGTCTGGACACTTGGCAGCCATCTTGGTAAGGTCAAAGTCGTTATAGGCAAGTCTGGACACTTGGCAACCACACAATTGGATAATTAAGTTTCGGTAAGACGATTAGCTCTTCTTTTACAACTGCCATATTTGTCGATACGTACTTCACACATAGAAGTATCATAATACTGTAAGTGGTCTGCCTCTACTCTAGAATGCTGAGAGAGAGAAGAAGTGGGGGAGGGAGAGAGGGCGAGAGAAAGGGAGAGAGAACAATGTATCAGCCTTAAGTCATCAAGATATATTCTGTGGGTATTGGACCCAGTGTCAAGTCTGGGTCTGGGGCTGGGTCTCGGGCCGGGTCTGGGGCCGGGGGGTCTGGGGCCGGGGGCCGGGGGTCTGGGGTCGGGGGCCGGGGGTCTGGGGCGTGAGCCCTGTCTGCATGAGCAGTAAGGGCACAGCGTGTTAGCATTGTTAGCACTGACCAGGTGCCACTTTGTTCCTCTAAGCCAGCCGTAAAGAAGTGACTGAACCTGCCTGCATGGAAACCTGCGTTCCTTTGACCCAAGGCGCTTTATTAACCCTGGACAAATGGCATTTGGGTGAAGGTTAAAATACCACATTTACAGTGATCAGAGAACACAGCATTCACTGCTATATAGCGTGATCGACAGGGTAATTTTCCTTGTGTTTTCACAGAAGCTACTGTACGCCAACAATTGTCTCCATTATAAGAGCTGACTCACACAAACTCCCTCTGTATTTTTCCACACCTGATGGATATGGGAAACAGCTTGACTCTTTGCTGAGTGATGTGAGACACAATCTAGGTGAGGAAGCCCATCGATAAATTAACGGTGGAGCCTTGTAAAAATAAACATATGAAAACAAAGATAGGTACGATCATTAAATGCTACAGACAGATAACAAGGAAATATCTGATTAGACACCTCCTGTTTGGTCATCTGGGAAATGGCTTAGCATTACCAACATTGTTTTGTTTGATTTAATTAAAACCTTAGCTACAGGAGGTTTTATGAGCTAAGGTTTATGTTATGACTTCAAACTGCTCAGTGTTATTTAACTCGAGGCCAACTGACACACTGTACAACATCATTTTCTAGAAAATGTAATCATGGCTTTTACGCGGCAATCAGTCACTTTCCTAATACCCGTGTGGTCACAGGACAACCAAAACAATGTGGTTCCATCTCCTCAGGTTGCCCATGTGCAGAACATTCCATCATCCAGCAGTGGTGAGTGAAACAAACGCTTTCAGCCACGACTTTCTCACAACCCGAATGAATTATCGCAGCCGTCGTATCCCCCCTCCTGAAGACCACCAGCTTGCCGCCTCATTTCCCACTTGAATTCATAAGTGGACGTTGGCCTGACAAGTTCACAGAGTGCTGTGAGGACTTTAAGAGCTGATTCCTTCTCATATTGAGTTCCCGCTCGTACCGTATCTCACCATGCCACCACGCCATGGAAGTTATTAAAACAGAAGCTCAGACTGAGAGCGAGAAGGATCGGCAGACAGCAGCACAGACATTGCTGAAATAAATTGGGGGTTTGGGAAGAGGAAGGGGAAGGGGGGGCAATGTTTTTAGCATGTGTGCAGTAGGAGATTGGCGTTTGGCCAGCCACACCACACTACACACTAGCTCTTAGTGTAAAAGCCTGGACTCGCGTCCTTAATGGAGCTCGCCTGTCGGGCTAATTACAAAAGCAGAACTGCCCAGCATAAACATTGCAAGTCCAATGTGTTTAAGGAGTCCGAATGGGGTCTGGCTTTAATCATGTGGGGGAACACATCTCAATTGTATTACTGCAGGGCAGAACAGAAGACGGAGAGAAGAGGAAATGAAAATATTTGAATTGTATCACCAAAAAAAAAAAAAGAAAAAAAAAAAAGGAAAAGACAAACCCTTTGATACGTGAGCTTTGACTAATGATGGTTATTATAATGCTTGCTGCTGATAGCTGAGCCAGCTCTTAGAAAGTGTGCTGTAATCAAGCTCGACGTTTCTGCACCATGCCCCGACTGAATTAACAGCAGTTGGCCACCGGCGTACGCACAAGTCCTTGAAATGCTGCATTGACTCCGCAAAGTTGAAAGACAAGCTTTGGATCCGACCCCCTCCCCTACACCCCCACCAAAAAACGTCTGACAGCGAAACTTGGATTTCAAGGTCTCTTGAAATAACCACCAGGCCTATCCAGAGTCCATGGTCACTCTCACACACGGGCCGATGCCCTGAAAAATATATACGTACGGCTTAGTCAGTATTCATTGGCCGGAAATAAGAATAATAATAATAATGAATAATAATAATAATAAACATCTTTATTTATTTGCACTTTTCTTGCTTTACATTTGAATAAATTAATAAAGAAACAAATGATAAATGGTAAAATGATAATAAATCAACAATAAAACAATATGAGGAAGGAATGAGACAAGATGAATGCCATAATGTAGGTAAACAATTATGAAACCATTCCCTGGAGGCAGATTGCCTTTATCCCTCTAACTGGCATTTTCTCTTCTCACTGAACAATTACAAAGGTTTATAATAATAATAAGATTATTTCTCAGGGAAAACAAACAAATGTGAGGTGATACAATTTATTCCTCACCAAAATGAAGAGAGCCAAGCAAGGTTCTTATTTTAAGTCATGTCGCCATGCTGGCAGCCAGGATAAAGGTCTCTGTCATCAAGCACCACTCATTTGTCATCAGCAGGGACACCTTCGTGTCACAAGCCCAGCCTGGTACTGTAGCTGTCATCATTGGCATCACCTAGTCTGGTTTCCTCGTCCATAACAAATTAATCAAGCACACATGGTCTGGCCATTAAACAACAAACAGTTGCCACAAAGAGCAGACAAGTTATTGAGGCATATGAAGCCTGCGTTTATTTGACGTGAGCTGAAGCACAGAGACCACTGACAAAACATTAAGACCAACACCAATACAAAGGCAGAAATCTACTCCACCACACTAGCAATGGCTTTTAATAATCACCAACTGGAGGATTTGCACAACAGGAGGACAACGATGCACCACCTGTGGCACATCGCCACTGCAGAACACAAGCAATGTGAGGAAGGTCAAATCACATGAAAGGTCAAATCCCCCCTGTCCCCCTTCCCAAATGACAAAAACAGCCCTGGCCGCAAACACTGCTTTACCACCAGCTTAGCAGCGTTATGATGGACAGGACATTCTCCAGTTGACCAATCCCAAGCCCCCCTTAGTTACTATAACTTTGACAAAACAGCATAGTTTTTAGGCAATGACAACAAAACAGACAGTTGATGAAGTTTCTGTTGAATTCCAAACTGTAGCAATACCCCAAAGCGACCCGCGCATGTTTGGGCAACTTGGGCAACGATACGTCCTGACCCCCACACTCCCCCCTCAACCCCTCGGTTAGGGGCCACTGCCGAGTACGCGACCCAAAGACCACGGCGGTCTCTGTTACGTTTCAAAATAACCTCGCCGTGGGACCCGCATGGGAATGGAGAGCTTTGATCCGTGTTTAGGTGCAGTTATCTGATGCTTCAGATACCTAATGAAATGTTATAGTGTTCTCACGACCAAGCCACATTATGGGGCTTGTTTTAAGCATCAACATATCCTTTGCATGTATGTTGTATCTAATCTATATTTAAATGATCATTCCAAGAAATGATTACGGCCGTTTCCTTGCTGTCAATGTGTTGCTACTGTAGGTTAAGTTTGGGGGATTTTAACGGTACACATACTACTATACTCCTGTATGTCTACTGTAGGGTATAAAAACCCCGATAATAAGCACATAATGTGTGCCACTTATGAACCATTATAAACTTTAGTGCCTGAAGGACAATAGTGTAGTGTAATATAAAGTGTAAAAAATGCACTGTTTAAAAATGCACTACTTATTTCTCAGCGTGTACACTGAGCTGAGTGTTTGGTGCGTTGCCATGGAAACCTTTTTAGAGAAAATGCGTGTGTGATGCGGCATTGCGTTTAGTTTATCTCAGGGCGATACAAGCCCCTGTCAACAGACTCCATCAACACAAATATAGCTCTTCCTATAAATGTTTAAATCTGATGCCACTTTGCTCAGCTTAAGTCTCTCTCTCTGTCTCTCTCCCTCTCTCTCTCTCTCTCACACACACACACACACACACACACACACACATAAATGCATTAGCACTCTGTGTCTCTTTCCAGATGTCTTCCGCCCATCTACGTAGACAGATCTTCCGTGTGATCTTCATGGGATTTCCTTCACATCTGTCTCTCAGCTCTATACAGGGGCCAGGCTAGGGCCAAACGCATGCACACGAGAGCACACACACAGATACATGTGCGCTCACACACACACACATATACACACACGCACAGTACTGTAGAGTGTGCAACCCTGCAGACCTCCCGGGCTCTTAAAAATCAGCTACAGCAGAGTGGTCTACAGGTTCCATCTCAAACTAAAGCTGCGGTTTTGGTTCAAGATGGATCTGCAAATCACCTGGAGAGATAATACCAGAAGCAGCAACCGACAACATCTAAATATTTAGTTTGCACATCATTTCCTTCCAGTATAGTTTATACCGTATGTGCATGTAAAGGTAGAACCCCATTGACCAAAGCACATGCATTAGAACTCGAGTTGGTCCTCATGTAGTCTAGCAGAGTCAGCCGTTACATACGTGAAGTCTGGGACAGCGCTGGCTAACTGCGACAGTACCCATCTACTTGACATGCGAAGTAGTTTGATTGAAATGCACAACGACCAAATAACTCAATGACCAAGTCGGATGTTAAACTTGCGATGAGGAAAACAACAACAGGACACTTGAAACTCTGTACAATTTGTATGTAGGCTACAGTTACTGATTAAAAATTTTACATTTTAAAGTAGTAAATAAAGCACAGCTATCTTTGCACCTGAAATTACTGAGACATACTTGTGAGTGACAACGCGAACAGCCAATGGTTATCGACAGTATTACTTTCCGAAAGTCCGAGAGGGCCGTGTCGAGCTTACAGGGGTCTATGCATCAGACGTTCAGCACAGAGTTGCCTAGGTGACGTAGTGCTAATGAACAGAAGAGGCTGAGGCTAGTCCACAAGCATGTTTTTGTTAATCTTAACACAATGTCTTGATTTGTTGATTTGAGATAGTTGGAATAAAGATTTTGTGTGCACACTTCTGACTCCACTGTATGAAAGTATATAGTAATAACTACCCATTTATTTCAAAACATTTCTTTTTTTATTCATTTATTTCAAAGTTAATTTACCAGTGTTAAAATCTAAAGGATTCATTCTACAATCAAGGCCTACATCAAGGGAAACCAATTCATTAGTGTATGCAATGACATAAAACATTCATTAGAGAGTATGCCATGATTAACAACATTATGAGCAAGCAATCATTCCTCATGTGGAATTGCACATATTGTATACTGTAGACAATGTCTTTAATAAGCAGTAATCTATTAATGACGGGTATAAGCAAAATTGGTGGGAACTTTCAGAGAGCTTCGAACATACAGGGGCCATTGTGTTCACTGTGTAAAGATGTTGTACCATGGATCTGTTAAGAGCTTGTCCTAACAATATCTTCATGTGTATGTATGCGTATGAAAATGAATACACAAAAGGACTGGCCTCTTGACATCGCAACGGGCATCGTAAACTCTAATAGCTTGTCAACTCTTGGCAAGCGCATGCAATGCAAATGGGCCAGAATCACTAAAACATAAACACACAGACACACACTTCAGAACCATTAAGCCTGTTGCACAATGCACGTGGAGCTGAAGCAGAGCGGATCTGCTCCCATGTTAATCAACAAGTGTTTGCACGCTGCACGTGAAGTGAACACTGCTTGCTGAGATTTTATTTACACTCGGAGACTATAGTTACTAGTGTTTTTACATGGACATACATTTTGGAAGCAGAAATATACTACAAATAGTCACTTGAAAGAAAAAGTTTTTGAATCCTGCCATCTCATTCAAGCATTTCCTCACTCAGACATTTGTTAAACGTTTTCATACAACTTTCTTGCTCGCCTGAATTGTTGCCATAAAGCATGCATAATATTATGTTTATACTGCACGATCAATTCAGTGCGACATACAGGATATCATGAGACAATTACTTGTTGAGTGCGGGGTGGATATTTCATAAAGAATAAAACGTGTACAGTACAATATTTGCC
This sequence comes from Typhlichthys subterraneus, assembly GCA_027564835.1. Taxonomy (NCBI): domain Eukaryota; kingdom Metazoa; phylum Chordata; class Actinopteri; order Percopsiformes; family Amblyopsidae; genus Typhlichthys; species Typhlichthys subterraneus. Next base: position 29,614 of record JAODUH010071208.1, read on the forward strand.
ACGTCAATAAAAGAGCATACGTTTCTTTATTAACAAAACAAAGAGCCACACAGTCCAAAACCCTACAACGTCTAAAAAAACAGATTCTGACTAAACCAAGGTGATTGGAAACATGACTCCGGTTGAATTATTAAAACTAGAACATGAGGGAAAAATCACACGAGTATATAAAACGAGCTTAATAGGCAACAGGTGAGCACAATTAAACTAATGAGAGCAATCCTTCTGCTGCTGCCGGCTGCTGGTGAAACTGGGTATGACAACACTGTTGGTGGTGAATGTGTGCGTGTGTTGTCTGTGTATACCTACGTGGGCAGAGCTCTGCTAGGGTCAAGGGTCATGCAGGGGTCAGATATCATGGTCTCTGCAGCGCTGATAGAACAAGGAGGAAGAACACATGCCACAGAAGGCGATGAAGCTACGCCGGAGCACGCCAAACTCATTAGGGGGGTGGGGGGGGGGGGGGGTTTTTTAAAGTGTTGCCGCGCGTTTCCGGACAGGACGAGACCTAGGACGAGAACCCCGGGTCACTCTGGGCCACAGCTCAGCCATCTGCCGTTCAACCGTTGCCCACAGAAACAAGACTGCCCCCCCCCCCCTCCCCAACCACATATGGCAGCCATTGTGTGCCTCTCCATCCAAGTGGAACCCTCCATCCCCCTCTCCTCCTCCACCAAACCCCACCATAGATGGACCACCGATGGACCCACTGACTGGGGATGCCGCGGTGTCCATCTTGGTTCACTGGAGCGAGACTGAGCCGAGCACAGCGGCTGTTGCTCCCCCCAACCTCCCAGAAACATCATCTCTCATAACCCCAGGACGTCCGTGTCATGGGGCGTTAGCGGTCAATGGAGACCGTTCCAACCGTGACCGCTAACACCGGAGTGACTTAGCTAGCTAAATATCTAAGTAGCTAAGGGGGTTACACATGGCGACCTTTTGAACGCTAGCTGTCACAAAGACAGTTAGCTGAGTCATCACAGTGAAGAAGAACAGTGGTTAGTGGAGAGCAGGAGAAGAACAAAACAAAAATGGTCACTACAGGCTAGACCTCAACAACAAATAAACACCCCAACATCCTAGAAACAAAAAGACAAGAGGCCGAACTTGGTTGGATGGTTGCCACTGTTGTCGCTAAGCAATTTGAAACTCGATAATCAATAATATCCCAGAAGATTTTATTAAATCTCGTATACACCTCTGTACAATGCAGAATTAGTTCATTACATTGTTACGTTTTGCTCAAGTCACAAGCTATTGAACGGTCAACAGCAAAATGGGTCAATGTTCAAACCAATTGAACCCAATTTGCTGTTTGATTTTAGTATTGAGCTGTAATGAGCTGGGCTAAAAATTGAATGCATGCCTCCGACAACACTGATGAAGTTTGATACTGGCCACCTGCAACATGCTTAAGAAGTTTAGCATGAAGGTTCGAGCTCTTGTTTGAAGGATTCCTAATTTGAGTTCCAATTGGAAAAGCTCTATATGCAGTTAATTTCCCATAATGATAATAATAGGCACAAGAGTCTCATGTATTAACGTGTTAGCGCCCGTTTTAGGCTCGGTTTTATCGCACTTTGCACCTAAAAACATGGCATTGTATGTACGAACAGCACACACATGGCTAAAACACTATTCCACATGCTTATAAAACACAGGATCGCAAGTTGTGCTTTCCTATTCATGCATATGCATTCATGGGAGGGTTGAGGGGAGATTGGGAGTGTCGCTTAAACGAATAGGAGGAAATGCGTAAGGAGAGAGTGACTGCATATTCCGTTGAATGTATTAAAACTGATGAAATGCGCAAGTCGGTTTTGCTGTAAAAATTTGCCTCTGAAAAGCAGGTGTTATCCCAGTTAGCACGTTTCTTTGAACAGGGGAAGCAAGCAATGGCAAGATTCATCCAAGCAAGATGAAGACAATGGCCATGGAGAGACTTGCTGATGGATTTGATTGCTTGAGTGGTGTTAAAATAATTGTTTATTCCACATCTTTCCCTTAGATGTTATAGTTAACATAATTATTTGGGGGAAGAATTACGGCCATTATCTCTAGGTGTGAGATACGTATAGAAAAGTACGTACTGACGTACGTACATGAGGCCCATTACGTTGGAAGAGAGAGAATATTCCATACAAGCAGAATGAGTCTGCTCCAAAGTTTGAGCCGGGCCGCAGACAGAAGCAAGAAAACAGACTGGGCAGGAGGATGAGTCCCTCCTCAGAGGCCTGTTACCAGCAGGACAGGATGTGAACCTGAATCAGCCCCTTTACGAGGCTCGCTGCACAGCAAGACAGGAAGTGAAGAACAACACAGGACACCGATCGGGGAACGACTCCACTAAGGTGCCAAGTGCAGGTATCTTTCACCCTGGCTCAGAATGGGCCTTTGGGGGGTGAATATGCACGAACGGTCCGTGTACAGTAAAGGCTTACCTTATGACATTTCCTTTTTATTTCTGACCATTTGATCAACAAATATAATGCTTGAAAGAATTATACCACATTCACCAAACTTGTTATTAAAAAGGAAAGGAAAAACCATAACCATTCAATGTGGATTGGGTTGTTGCTTGCTCTACCATTTTGTTTATCTTTTTCTCCCCTACACACAAACACATGCGCGCGCACGCACGCACGCACACACACACACACACACACACACAGAGTATAGGATTATAAACTATAAAGGGAGGCCTTAACACATCGCCTAGACATCGCCCACCCATCCCTTTTAACACTCCATTGTAGCTGAGATAGTCCAGCCTGAACCTCTTACACACACGCACACACACACACACGCAGGCATATAATACAGTACATTATGTTATCATGTTCTCGTGCTGCAATCTGGGCTCCTGGACACAGGGGACAAAGAGGAGCTGGGTGTACACAATTCTTTAACCAGGAGGACAACCTCTACATTTTAAACTGGAGTCCTCAACGGAGGCCATCTTGTCAACGGCATAGAGATCCCCTTGCATTACTCGGAACACTGGCGACAAGTCAGGGACAACGATAGAGGAGGACACAAAGACAGGACAAGTCCAGGTCTCAACAAGACAGGACAAGTCCAGGTCTCAACAAGACAGGACAAGTCCTGGTCTCAACAAGACAGGACAAGTCCAGGTCTCAACAAGACAGGACAAGTCCAGGTCTCAACAAGACAGGACAAGTCCTGGTCTCAACAAGACTGGACATGTCCAGGTCTCAAAAAGGCAGGACATGTCCTGGTCTCAACAAGACTGGACATGTCCAGGTCTCAAAAAGACAGGACATGTCCTGGTCTCAACAAGACTGGACATGTCCAGGTCTCAAGTTAAAATAGGCTCATAGGTAAAATGTGCTCAAACCTGTAATGTTTTCTTTTTGCTGTTCCTAAAAACTCTGTTGACATTGGACCACAGTTTTTCAGTATCTCTTAAATGTCTTTATTTTGAATCGTTATATTAATTCCACTGCCCTTTGATCATCCAAAAGATTTACATTTTTTTTCTCTTCATTGTATGTGTGCACTTTAACCTTTTCAATCTCAGTCAGTGAGAAGAGTTCTGCTGTTGGTCAAATTCTCCAGAGCAACTTGAGGTAATACAGAGTACATCATTAAGATAGAGTCCATGAAATACTGTATAGTTTTACTTTAACTAAACAGGTTCGTAATTTGGGCAAAGCAAAAGCCATGGCACTGCTCTTGAAGTTTGGCATGCAGGAGTCACTATTGTGAGTATACCACCATCTTATGTTCGACAGGCTCCGGTAGAAGCATACTTCAGTCTTCAGTGTGTATACTTTCATGAATCCACTAGAAAGTCAAATATAAACAAACCAAATGAAATCACTCATGAACCAGACTTCTTCCACATTTAGCCAAATTACACCTATAAACTACACCTTTCCCACGGCCCTTGAAACGCGCCTGCTGTTTGTAAAAGCACAAGAGAACCAACATCACTGTCGCCTGTAAACAACCTTGTTTACCTTGAGGACATCAAACAGCTGTTAAGCTGGCTGATGAGTAAACCAACTGTCTGGGGCCCCGGGAACCTTCCAAAGCCCACCCACCCCTTCCCCCGCACCCCCACACCCGCCCCCCTGCCCGCCCTGCATGGCATTAGGACTTGGTTTGATCGCCACAAACACACGTCATTCTCTCATTTCACAGCTGGGGAAGTCATTGTGTGGACAGGCAGGGTCATCATCTGTTAAACAAAAGGGAAAATATGCACACACACTAATACAAACACATGTGCGAGACCCGCGGTTAAAAAGCAAGGCTTGAACTTTGACCTGTCAAGATAAGGGTCTCTGGATAGGTGGAGATATGTGCTCAGATAAGATTCGCTCACCTGAACTTACAAAGCGTCCAGTCCGCAAATCCTACAGAAATGCCCTAAACAACACGCAGGATGTCCATTTAACCCTTGGTTGCATTTTCTGTTACCTGTATCCATCTATTTAGGGTTAGATCTGACATATTTTTCCATGCTACTATTCATACTGGATACAGTAAAATAAAGAATTATAGATAAAATAATAACAATAATGAAATACCGGTAGTAATAAAAAGTGTCATGTGCCAGATAAAATGTTTAAAGAGTCCTAATTTTTGTTTATGTGACAGCTTAAACTTGGTCCAAGAACGTATTGAAGTCAGAACAGACCACACCAGAGGAAATATACTGATTATTAAAGAAAATATTGTGGAAAAAAACTTACCACATTGAACTTTACATTCAACTATTACTGAATACAAATTTGAGATTCTTGGTTGTTTTATAAGAGCTAAGAGCGTTTTCTCCGACAAGGTCATTTTGAAAGCTTGACCTCAGTATTGCAGCCATTCTTTTTGTCTTTTGAAGTGGGTTTCAACATGGCAGGAGTCCAAGAAGACTGTCACTCTTTTGACAGCCTGACCAAAGCACTGCTAGGCAAACACTGAACTACCCTTACTGTAGCTAGGGGGGTTCACAGAAACTGTTAATGATAAGTTGTAAACTTTTTCTAAAGTCTTTGCAGTGCAAGCAGGAGCTGGAAAAATACTTAACCTACCTTCAGCTTTAGCCTGTTGTGCAACGCTTCCCAAGACCTTGCCTGTCAGAGAACCACTTTTGAGCTTTAAGAAAATGACTGATCTATTTTTTATTACCAACGTTACAGTGAAGGGCTGACCTGTGTTGGACCACAACAGCAGTGGCCTTCACGGCAACCCCTCCAAGATGGATCGACATGATTATTAACTCTGTGCGAGCCGGACTGGGCCGAGCCGGGCCCGTGCGGCGCTTCACCAACCTCTGTCTCGTGTTACAATGGAATCCTAGCAATCGCATCACCTCCCTCATTTCTCACTTCTTCACGTTGAACGTCTCCAAGCCACCGTATAACGAAGGCAAGGTGCTGTTAGCTCCAGCACTCAGCATCTCTGCTAAAGCCATACAGAGCGCGCCTGCATTCTTCAGGTCACCGGAGAGGCCTGACATGCTAACGTCTTTGCAAGACAACCAGGAGCAGAGAAGTGGCTCAAACTTACACAGCTTGTGTGGGAGCCATGCGGTGCATTCTTGGGCTGCCGGGAAAGAGTTCCAGCCACTGGATGGACATCCAAACGCCACTTTTTGAACGACGATAATATCTCCAGTGAAAGGTAGAGATACTGCGTTCCATAGCAAAGACAGTGGAAAGGGAGAGCCTAGATGAGGAACCAATGGGCAGAGAGTGTGCTTACACTACAAAACATCTAAATCTTACCAAGTTAATTTACCTAATTTATAGTAAATACATCTAACTACACTTAATAGAAGACGCAATTACAAGAGCTCATCTATCCAGATATGTCTTATTTCAAGAAATCTTACCAAGAACATTTTCACTTATTCCATCGGCAGATTTATTTACTTATTATGAGCAAATCTGACCTTGTATTCATGTTAATTTAACTTATTTTCGAAGAGCCATTTTTTGTAGTGTTTTAATCGCACGCACCATATTACATACATGCATGCGTAGTACAGTATGACACATTGTAAAACCACTGATAACACGTGATACCCGATAACCCTGAACATTGTTGAAATGAAAGATGATGTCTCAAACCAAACCAACTAGAGACATCATCCCGGACAGGCCAGTTCCTTTAAGAAGCGAAGCCAAGGGTTATTACTCATCATATTCATCAAGTCTGTTTGTTATCACAGCATGAGGAACTCAAATTTTTCCTTCCTCAATGCATTCCAGGAGACACCACAGAAGGGTTACAAAGCCAGGGCAGTAGTGGTAATAGTGCTTTGCTTGGATTCATCTTATAGTGCACGCACGCACACACACGCACGCACGCACACACAGACGTGCGTTCTGCCTCCCTATGGCCGGATATTTCACACATGAAACGCACCACTGTATCTGTAAGGCGATGGGGCAGATACTTAAGTTAGTTGGTGTTACATTAATAACACTGACAATGGACCTTATGCTATTTTGAGTTTGATTGACAGGCAGGCAATCTGATGAAAGGTCCATTGCACAGCAAGAAAACATATAGAGTATATCGGTGCACTAATCATCGTCATGGTTACTATATTTATTTGCTAAAATTACTGAACATCGTGCATCTTCAAAGAGATAGTTGCCAGATTACGCAATTTTTATAATGTGCTCTATCTCAGAGGTTATGGGAAAATGCATCAAAATATATTCATAACATATCAAAAAAACACGTTAGATTGGACTTTTACAACTCCAAGCTACCGAGGAGGCGTTCTTTATGGCCACTAATGTTTCATCTCTATATTGTCATTAGCTTCCTCAGCCACACATCTTACTGTTCTGTCTAAATCAAACACTACTAAGCCAAACAGCCAATTTCTCCACAAAATAACCAGAATATTGCACTTCCTGCAGCATCTTCAATATGATATTGCGTGACGTGATATTGCAATAACGATATTGATTTGATATATTGTGCATCCCTACGGTGAATTACATAATTCACTCCGTGGGCATAGGTAAACCACTCTCGCTTCAGTCAAACCAGTTCACTCTAGGCTCCAACTAGGCTCCGTTATATGAGGCATAAAACCTGGTTATTGAGTGAATGCTGTGACTGCCTGCCAGCCGATGTGGCGGCCTACATGCACTCGGTATCAAGTGACCCGAGCGCGTCACTGGACCGGCGACTTTTCGGCATCATATGAGAAGTCGATTGTGCGTAAAGGGGAATAGCGTAAGCTCAGCCTCCAGACTGATCGGCCAAATCAGTGCCTGATGTCCAACGCAACAAACGGTATCCCGTCCATGGGCGAAGCCTTGCATATTTCAGACATCTGGAAAAAACCTTGCTGGAATAGAGGCATCGTGGAATGGAGTTTTTATTAAGAAAGAGTGACCTGTGCATTGAGTTGACCTCAGTTTGTAAAATGAACTAATATCTCAGAGACACACACGACTGTTTCTCTTTACATTATAAACCGTAAGCCTTCGTTGATTTACTTAAAGGTTGCATTCAAGGATACGGTGAAATATGCTTCTGATAAAAAAGTTTACTCTACAATACAATATCGGCTTTATACTATTATCCCATGTTTTAACGTGTATACAGTAGTTTTTGAAGTACATATATTATTACAGACTGATTAAGGCAGATACAAAGAGAAGATTGGAAGTCAACTGAAGGCTACATTAAAGAGCATGTATCTGGTTGAGGCTTCTACGTTTGGTCCAAGCGTGGCAGCAACTCCGACTCCAAAGCCCGTTGTACACTACTCAGAGAGTATGCAGGGTCGAAGCGGAGTGGATCCGCTTTGAAGCCACTCCCATGTTAATCAGTGAGTGTGAGGTAGAGCTGACGCTTTATTTCCCACCTGGAGTCTCCTCCCTCGCCTCACGGAGAGAAAAAAAAAAAAAAGAAAAAGTCCCAAAAACATTTGAGCTTCAGTTCCGCATCTTCTCTGCGCGCATTGTGCAACAGGCTTAAGGTAGCAGGCAGTCAGCTTTCCACATTCCAGGACTTTTTTGTTTCAATTATATGGACATGGTTTTCCAGTTGCCAACTTGAAAATGAGAGAAAAGGATTCAACCTCACGCCTGTGAAACTGCTGAATACATACTTGAGTTAGTCTCAAAACCAAACTATACAACGTCTGATGAGTAAACAGCTGTGTTAATGTAAGCTGTACAGAGTCACACATATTCATAAACAAGCCTTAAATCACAAGAAAGTCTCTCAAAACAGACCATGCTTGTGACAAACTGCTCCTTGGGGACAACATCTATCACAGTCCAGATTGCAAATAAACGTTTCACTCATCATCCTGTTGATATTACCGGTTGACTTGGAGGATAGAAGGCCTTTTTCTCCAGGTGAACGCTGTATAATTGAAGGTCCCCTGAGACTATAATGAAAAGCAGATGGCTTGTGACTCCATGACAGCTTCTACACACTCTAATAGCCCCTTATTGCCCCTAAGTGCTTTAATTCAATATTCTGGTGACTTCACGTTAGCAAGACACAAGCAAGTGTGTGTGTGTGTGTGTGTGTGTGTGTGTGTGTGTGTGTGTGAGGGTGTGTGAGAGTGTGCGTGTGTGTGCGTGTGTGTGCGTGCGTGTGTGTGAGAGAGTGTGCGTGAGTGAGGGTGCGCGTGTGTGTGTGTGTGAGGGTGTGTGCGTGCATGTGTGTGTGTGTGTGTGTGCACGTGTGTGTGTGTGTTCACTTGTGTGCGCGTGTGCGTGTGTGTGTGGGAGGGTGATAGTGCGTGTCCCCTCCGGCCAACTCTTTCAAGTGACCCTAATCACAAGTGAACACCAGAGGTGGCAAACATGACCAAATGAGCTACTGCAATGTTAACTGCCATTCCGGCTGCCCTCCCGTAACTAGCAGGAGACTCCAATGCTCCTTACGTTCATTCACTGGTGTTGGTGTTGGCCACTTGCCCAGGCCTGGTCCATGAACGACATGCTCCCTGTGGGTTTCAGTTACAGCATCGTTCACTGCTCCTCTCTGTGCTGGAAGTCTGCTGGTCTGTCTGTCTGTCTGTCTGTCTGTCTGCTGGCCATACAGTATGTATTGTATGTATGATGATGCTTGAAGCAAGCTTTCTGGAGATTGACCGACCCGGCCTTCACATAAGCCACATCGTTTCTCCAGGCCAGGCCAGCAGCACTTCAGTACACCAAGAGAGAGCTTTTGGCCACATTTCTCCCACAAAAAGGCCAAATAGCCATAATTGCCGGGTGCAATCAGGGAAGGTCAGATTCAGTTACATTTAATTTCACCTTTCACTATCCTGATGTATTTAGTAATGGCAGCAATGGGTGGGCAAGGGCATTCGTGGTGACAGCGTATCGCCTAAATAATCCTATGCACACAAACGTGCGTTGACACTTGTGTATTTCAGATAAGACAAAGAGTGCATGGCTTGTATGACACACGCACACACACGCACACACACACACACACACGCGTGACGGACAAGCCCGCCCGCACATTGACCACTTCTTACACGTAACCCAGACCAACGCCGGGCAAAGCACAGGCCTCTCTCTTCCCGTAGCCCTGCACTTACTGGTAAAGGTGGAGTCAGCGATGCCGGAGAAAGAGCCAGATCACACCGAGACGCACCGCTAGAAACGCGTCGTTAGCAAAACTATTGTTTCCTAGCGTATTTTTTTAGATACTCGGCGCAGAGTCACGTTGCTCATCAATGTGACGGTACAGGCAGTCCATCTCTGTGTGATCGGGGGTTTAGCGACACGCTTTGAAGCGGCCGCGCTTTTAGCAAGGCGTCTCTGTGTGTTCGGGGCCAAAGACTTGATATTTGAACAAAACAAAAACACCTCTCTCTCCAATGCCACAGGGGGCTTCCTCGGGAGCGTCATTCCAACATTCGACACACATTGCCAACACTGGGATGGTGTTGTGTGGTGCGGTCTGCACCACTCTGTGTTCCCATTTACAGAGCCAGGGCTGTGCAGGATCATCACATTCATTGTCAGCATGCACACAGAACAAACAGCTATGTATCTCCGTGCATTTGACAAAACACAAGTGCATTAGCTTACAGTCGCTGACTTCAACTTTAAAGCTGGCTGTGAACGTCTTCCAAACAAGATGCTAACAGGTTCAGGATGTGAGCGTGTGGTGAATTAAAGCTGGACCGGGGTAAAGAGAGCAGATCAGGTGGCTGAACACTCAACAGTACAATGTTGATTATGGAGAAACCAGATGCTCAGCTATTACGGCGGTGGGTTCCTGCCTTGCTCATTGGCCCACCGCAAGTCTGCACACTTCACCCCTTAATGAAAGCTCTAAAACTGTCCCCCACGTATATTAGGGTACAGTACACACTGCCACACTGCTTTAAACACTCGTCCGTGTCTCGTTTCCAGCATCCATCTTGAATCCTCGTGTTCTTACCATGTAATCCCTCTTGCTTCTAAGGTGATCAGATGTCCCGGTTTGTCCGGGATGGTCTCGATTTCAAGATGGGTACCCCGGGTGCCTCGACAAATATCTGTGAATGTCCCGGTTTTCGACATTCACCGCCACCAAATTGTGCCGGTTTTCGCCACAGTTAAAATAATACTGTAATGTTTACATACTGTATATGAGTCGGAGCCATGCACTTTTTTCCCCCAAAGCAACTTACAATCTGTCAATAGTAGTGGAAGAGATCGTGCGTGGGTTGTCATAGCAACCAACATTCTGTTAGGATAATGACAGCGGCAGGGCTACCTATTACATACCTATACTTTCAGCCCACTGGTCTTTATTTTCTTTGATTCGATTTTAATATGTTTTTATATATATGTGTAATGTGTATAAAATATGTACGATCACTTCTACTATTGACTAGGGCTGGACCAGAATATTTGGGAATTCGTTTGGTGTGTAGGTATTCGAGTCTTAACTTTGGGATTCGAATATTCTATTTTTAGCTTGAGAGATGGGGTGTAGCTTCAACACGGACTGCCATTGGCTACTGAAGATTTAGCAGAGCTCCTGAAACCTTGTAACAATGGCTAATTAGGCCCAGTTTGGACATTTTCACTTAGGGGTGTACTCACTTTTGTTGCCAGCGGTTTAGACATTATTGGCTGTGTGTT
>JAODUH010071209.1:3704-16384 GCA_027564835.1 Typhlichthys subterraneus
TGTGTGTACGCGTGCGCCTAGCCAGCGAAGAGGAAGTCATTACCTTTTAATCACATCCTTCTTTATTCTTCAGCCATCTTCTCTTCTTCAAATTCTTCTGCAATTCCTCCTCAAGTTGCTCTCCATTTCCCCTGTGTCCCCATCTGCCTCTTTGTTGCCTCCCATTACCCGCTCTTGTCCTCTTTCACCGTGTCTTTACAGTGAGACCCTTACCGCGTAGAGTCACGGGTGGTCCCGTCATTACTGCTAGCTTGCACTGTGGGCTGAGAATAAGCTGCCACCTGACCGTCCCGTCTAGATCATTCTTGTGACGCCTACTGTAAGTGGCATGTGATCATGTAGAGATCAAACTAGCTACTGAGAGCATCTTCTCTGGTGCACCATGTATAAACACACAAACTGCAGATAGATACTTTCACAAAAGAGCCAACGGCTGAAGCGTTATCGTATTACTTCAATCAGCCATGAATTGTTAAACTTTGATTTAATTTCACTGCGAGCATCAATTTGGAAGCTTTTAATGCAAAAGCATTTGTCGACTGTATATAAAACAATCATGCCAATAGGTGGCTAGCTAAAGCTATTCACGAGATGACGACATCAGCATACGTTGTAGGCTAAGTTTTGGTTTGCACTGGTGTTCTGCTGATTTGAAACATTCTGATTAGGTGAGATACATGTAGGTATTCCAATTGCTAATGAAGTTGATTGAAATTTATTAGTGACGCCTTTATGACAAATGCTTTTCCATTAAGGGGTCCCACACTTTGCAGCGAAGTGAAATTGGAGCTTGCAAGATCAGTATTGTCTCGAGGCTAATGAACATTTATTAAAATGAGAAAGTATTAAAATGTTACGTGTGAAATCGACACAATGTAAGTGTTTGTTTTAGCTATCTGGCTACCTGTACTGCTATTGCTATGCTTTATTTAGGTCTATAGAAAGAAAAGAGTCATTTATATGCAATAATGTATGGACTAGTGTTTTGTCCGTTAATCTCTTGTAGCTTCACGGTAATGTGCATTTATAGACCCTAATTATGTGCAGCTATTCATTGAGGGCCACAGGGCATATATGTCCCTAATCCTTACCATGCGTGCACACACACACACACACACACACACACACGCACACACACGCACACGCACGCACACACACACACACATTTACTGGGCACACACATGCAGACTTTCAAAGCACACATAACACACGTGCCCTTGCATAGACACAATCTTGGATAAACACCATCCAGATGCATTTACACAAATGTACATGTACTCACAGTCACGTAAAATAACAAGAGTATACTGTATACAGGCAATGTGCTATATAATTCACTGCTCCCTGGGGACTTATAAAGCCTCTGAGTAGAGATGCAAATCCAGTATTTAGACCCGGAGGGTTTCTCCGGGACTGCAGTTCCGTTTTCTATCTCCAGACAGCCTTGCACACTGGTGGTGTTATCCTTCACATCAATGAGGCCACGCCACAACACAATAAGCATATTCTTCACTGTTACTCCATGATGTAAGTAGGTTAAGCATATTGTAGCAACACTATAGCAGGTAGAATTGCTCTGTTTCACAGTGAGCTTGTGTGTAATGTTACCTGCTATTTGAATGAGAACGTTGTTGACAGTCGGAAGATGGTCCAAAATATTTTCATTTGACCTACATTTGTGTTGTGAGTAGGGATGGGACAATATACTGTACGATATTATCGTTTATCGCGATAAAAGTACTGATTATAATTGTATCACGGTGAATGTCCATTATCGTGATAATGATGAATATCCTCACATGATTATGAATATTCTCACAAGTGACTTGAAAACAGCTGTCTAGCTCACTTGTACAGTCCAATCGTATTGATTTACTTATTTATTTATTTATTTATTTATTTATTCATTAGCCTGCATCTTTCCAGTCAATCACCACCATGGCTGAAGGCTCATCTTGTCTATTGTGTCCCCCACATAGAAAAGATAAATCAGATACTGTACAGTATGCTGAAATACTGGCTTCAAAACAAAAAGAATCGCATAGTCCCATGCTTAGTTATAAGTGACAGGCTAAAAGTAGGGTCATCTTAGTTCTAGTTTGTGTGTGGGTGTGTGTGTGTGTGTGATATTTTGGAATGTGGGGGCTGGGGGCTGCTTTGACACCCTAATCCCACATCCTCACTGGGCTTTGTATGAAGACCTTTGAGGGGAGGGGAGGCAGAGAGAGAGGGGAGGGGAGGCAGAGAGAGAGGGAGCGTGAATAAGAGAACGGGGTTCGTTCATTCTCCTGCTCTCGCCGTCTAATGAAACAAAGGCTGCTGCAAGGGTCCAGACTGGTGAGCGCAGGGCTTACTGGAGCTAGCCCGCTAGCCGCTAGCGCCCGCTGACCTACTCTCTCTGACCTCCTCTTCTTCTCTTCCTCCTGACCCTGGATGGCTCTTGTGGCCTGCAGCATTGTGAGTGACTCTGCTGGTGTGTGTATATGTGTGTGTGTGTGTGTGTAGGTGGGGGTGGGGGGGGGGGGTATGAGTTAACACTAAACTAGGAGTGTGCTAGCACGTTCATAATACAGTCTATACTGTGTATGTCTATTCTTTGCACTTAAGCAAGTGCTTTGTGCAGGAATGACTAGACACCCTGCTAAAACATCCAGCGTTGCTGGTCACCAGATTAAGGTATGTTTTGCTGGAACCAGCATCCCATGCTGGTTTGCTGGTACCCCGGCATCCCATGCTGTTTGATGGTGTACCAGAATCCCATGCTGGTTGCTGGTGTGCTGGGATACCAGCTAGACCACCCCAGCACTAACCAGTATGAACCAGCCTGGACCAGCATGGAATTCATGCTGGTTTATGCTGGATTTTTTAGCAGGCAAGTACCTCGTATCTTCTCCTAGCTAATCTTTCTGCAGTGACGGGTTTGTTTCCCGTGAATATTAGTCCGGAAAAAGGAAGTTGTGTGTAGGTGTAGATTGTGTTTTTAGCTGTATCCACGTTTAGTGTTTTTTTTTTTTGTGTTTTGTCTCTTTTTTTCCACACCACGTTGTCTTTTAAGGAATGCAAAGAACAATGAGCGACACGTCTCGTGGACGTGACGCAGTAAAACCGTAGACCGTGGCCCAATTTTTATAATTCTAAAAAAGTAAGGCTTGGTATGAGGCTGCTGTCGCACATCTGCTTTTGTTGAGCTGAAACACAAGCCCGGAGAGACCCGGCCTAAATATTTAGCCGTGGTTGTCGTTGGCCGAGGGGCACGCGGCTCGGTTGGCGGGCTGGCACCAACGGCTGGCGTTCTGCAGATGCTCTCATGGTGGTGGGATGGGGGGGTAAGGGTCTACTGTCTGTGTTCCAGCCACGTAGAATGAGAAGGTGACACAAAAGAGGGTTGGGCGTGTTTCCGTCTGGGCCTAACATATTTGCACTGTACAACTGGTGGTTAATGTCAGGAAACCAGGCAGACAGACAGACAATACGCCCACACACACACACTCTCTGTGGGATAAGCCCTTTAATAGACAACCAGTTATAGAACACACGTGCAAAACCATGTCTGTGTCTAAATACTGTTTGTGTGTGAGTAAAAGAGGGGGAGAGAGAGAGAGAGGGGGGGGGGGTTGCAGGGCTTGAAAGTGGCGGAAGAGAGGGGCTTCCACTCTCACACACACACACAGCGGGCGGCAGGACGGAACTCGGCAGGCGCACGGAAAACTGGAAGACACCGGACGCTGTGCCAGCTAGCAGCAGCAGCATCCATGTTAGCCTGTTGTGTCTCTGAGTGTGTGTGTGGGATTGTGTGTGTGTGTGTGAGAGAGAGAGGGGGTGGGGGTGGATTTTGTGTCAACATCTCGGTATGGAAGTCTGCACCTGGAAGTGTGTGTGTGTGTGTGACGAGAGAGAATGAGGCTGTTCTTGAGATGTATGTGTTCTGCTTGGCTCCAGCTGCACACGTAGGTCCTTAACAAATCCTATTGGACAAAAGATCTCTTTCAAAATTATCATTATTATTATTATTATTTTTATTATTATTAATAATTATTTTATTGGTCAACCATGAAACTACGAAGACATAAAAATGTATGCATTTCACATTAAAAGTCCAAGCAAACATAACCACAGTCCACATTTCCAAATCTGTGTAGGGGAAGGAATGGGGATAATTATATGCCTTGTTATATGTAAACACGCTGAATTAATACTATAAAACACAGTTTAGCATTCTTATTCCTAATATGAATTCTCAGTTAGGTGTCACGGCATCACTATGCTATGCCAGTCTCTGTTGGGCCAAGCTTTAAACCTCTATCCTTCATTACGCAGCATTGGGTTGCGCTGGCCAGTTAGGGAATGTCTGTTTTAAAGATCTTCTGTCTAGGGAGATGGGAGTTAATTCTCTAATGGGCCTCACCAGCTCCACTCAATACCCATCAGTCAAATGTATTCCGTAAGACGAAAACTCTCTCGCTGTCTATGGTCTCTCGTGTCACAAGATTGACTGTCCCCTCTTTCTCCAAAACTGCATTCACGGACTGCGAGAGGAATGTTACCGGTAAATACAGAGAAGGACTTGCCAGAATAAAAGATTACATATGCGCCTGGCCAGGAAAATAAGTTTCAAGAAGAACGAAGTTTAGATTGGTGCCATGCAATTTTAGAAGTATTTTCTGAGCTACTGTTTTGGACCAGGGTATTTCTAAATGCGATATAATATGCATTAATACCTACATACATACATTTGACGGTATATGTTAAGACCTGGCACTAGGCCAATCAATATACTACTCCTTTTTAAGCAAATGAAAACTAATGTTGCTGTGGAAGCGATTATTTGGTGGATATATCCCATGCTATTAAAGGAAATGTGATCCCTGACAACAGTGGGTAATTACAAAGAGGGAGAGGCTTTTCTGGATCGGCCTTTTGGGGTTTTCAAAGCCGGCTGGAATGTTTGATGACAAGCAGAATAGGGAAAGATGGGGCTGGAGTGGAGGGGATGAAGGGAACAATGGTGTTTGGGGGAGGTGATGAGTGGAGGAGGAACCAGTTCTCCCACTGGGCTCACCATGCCAGTTCTATGCAACCACTGGCACAGGCAGGACCAGACATGCCCTGTGATTTGCTCTCTCGCTCTTTCTTGCTCTCTCTCTCTCTTTCTCTCTTGCGCTCGCTCTCTCTGCCTTAAAACCTTGTTTCACCTTTGTCTTTATTTCACATGTACATTCCTCTGCCCTCCCTCCCATCAAATACAAGACCCCCCCACACACACACACACACACACACACACACACACACAGGTGTTTTCTGTATAAATCTACAGTTTGCCACTCAATCACACAGCACAGCCGGTATCCACCATTATCCAGGTGGGGGTGTGCTTCCCGCTGCTCTGGAGATCCTGTCAGCCTCCCAACACGGCCTGTGACATTGGGCATGGAATAACCCCGCCCCTCCATCTCTCTTATCGTACCTCCCACTCACATCCCTTTGCTCCCTCCTATTCCCAAGGCGGCAGGCAGCATAATGACCTTTGACACCCCCCCCCCCACCCCCCCTCCAACTCCAACCACCCCCTCCCCGTTTTTGAACGTTTGTTTTTAATGCTCAAGCAGAGAAAGGAAATGGAGAATTCAAGTCTACTGGCATGTTGCACACACACACACACACACACACAAAGAGGTAATAATGCAAATCATTTCTAACCTAATTTCCAATCGAGTGCATCTCAAAGTGCTAGTTTTACAGCATGTGTAATACAAACGTTGCCGCCCACCATCACCTATTCCCTCATCCTATCCTGGGAGGGTTGCTTTCCCTTGACAAGGTTTATTCCATCCTTTCCCCAGATGGCTTTCCCCAAGGTACATGCGTTGTTATTTCCATAATGTGTATTCCATAAAGTGGGCCTGTGCAGCTGTTCTAGACTGTAACATGATTAAGGCCTATGGAAAAAACCCTGGCTTGAGTTGACATGCACACATATTAATAGATATCTACATTGATAACCACACACAATTCTTTTTAGTATGAAATGTGATCATACAAATAGAATGTAAATCAAATTGTGTGGCTCAGTCCTATTTGATTAGAATTTTATTTTTTTATATAGGTTTGAGGTCATTGAGGGCCTGTGTTTAATGAGGGGTCCATTTGTTCTCATATCCAACCGTCGGCCTCACAGAGAACACAACATGACAAGGTCACTGTTGTCTTTAGGCCCTGAGGACCGCTGAGGTCTCTGGCCGGGCTCTGGAGCTGTCATAGAGCATGTCTGTCTATTGTCTGGTGTGTCAAAGTGATTGGCTTCTGTGGCGCGCGCGCACACACACACACACACACCGGACACACACACACCGGACACATATTAACAGGAGCGAACCATGCACAAGCTTATACAGAAATAAGACACACACACACACACGGTCAGGTCAGCAGTGCCCGGGCTGTGTACAGTGCTGTATTGTTATCCGGTATGCAGCTCTTTGACGCCCAACACTGCACCCATTCAGCTATTGTGTGATGACTCAGGCCCAGCGGTCAATGATGTGACCGTTCACACCTGCCTCCGCACGCACTGTTGTTATCGACACGCTGGCTCATTTGACTGGAGACATGATTTCTATCAACTTGCTGAGAAGCATTGTGAAGCTGGTAGTTGACAGATAAAGGTGAAACAGTGTTTTCTTCCCCCAACATACTTATGTTCATGAGCATTTAAAAAAATACCAATACCACAATTCTTATGAGCTTTTGATTTGTGATTGGTCAAGCACACAGTTGTCCGGACTGAAGTGCAAGGATTTCAAGCTCTCCAGAAGGATTTTCATGGCAAAGTCAAACTGAAATGCGCATGCATATTAATGTATATGTGGCCCACAAAGCAGTTGTTTTGGTTAAGCTGTACCTTCTCAAAGTTTCCTAAATTGCAAGTTCCTTATCTCTAATTTGTTTTCCTCAATTGCCCAAAAAGCTTCCTTATTCTTAGCTGAACTTTTTGCATTCTTTTCGTGATATCTGTTGATAAATTGAAGGAGGCAGTTGTTACATCTTTTTAAAACGTTTGTAAGACTATTGTCGTAACTCAAGAATGCAAAATCCTCACTTACTGCTTCTCTCTATATAAGAACAAGCTTATTTACTTATTTTGAGGCCTTTTTACACATAATTGACTTTGACATTTTAGATAAATTAATACATATATAGTTTTTAACACTACTAAGAACATTTTAAAATTTAAAATTTCTCTACAGGACGAGAAAAAATGCACATGTTTACAGTTTGAGTAAAGTATTTTTATTTAATAGGAGATTAAGACTTACATTCCAACCTTCACATCAATGCTAAATATGTGGGGAAATTCATGGTTCAGGTTTGATGAAAGGACCCCCATACCTGTGCCGCAGGACACAATTGTTATTACAAAATATAACTAATTATTGCTTAAGTAGTCTTTTGCAATTAAAACCAAAACCATTATATTTGGAAAGTAGGCATGCATACAATAATACCAATAGTATTTTAAACAGTTCCAGGTTGTACTGATTCATTTTCCGGATGTTTATATGTCCTACTTCAAGCAGATTACAGTCACACTGCAGGGCATGTTGTGTGTTTAACATAAAATATAAACAAACCAAAAACTCTCATATTAAAGTTAAAGAGATGTATAAAACTCACAATTCTGTATGGTTAATTATTTCTATTTCTCAGAGGGAAAACATATTTTAATACACTTTATAACGTGATTACGGAAAAATCAGGCGTCATGTCAACCACCCAGCTATTTACAAATAGGATAGCAAGATAAAAGCTAACATGACTGTTTGAAAGAAACACAGCATTTTGGGGGTGGGAATGTGGGCGCTTAATTAATTTGTTCATATGTAGCCTCGAACAGCCATATTGATCCCTCATTAGTTGACCCCTGCCCTTGCTCCTTACACCCTCCAGATCACAAGATCACCGTGTGAGCCTCCTCCTTTTCAGACACTTAGAGGTTCGAGTGGAGAATCTTCCCACTGAGATCTTGGTGTTGACTTAACCCGAGCTTCCTTAGCTCCTTGGCAAAACAGCAGAGATGTAGAGTCAAGTGGTTGTCTGACAGACAAGCTGGAGGCTGTGCTTTGTGAGTGACATGTTTTCACAAGCCCACTCTTTGTTATTCTGCAGCCTATAGCTTTAATTTCACCTGCTTTTAGTCAGCTGTCTTCCGACGTCCCGGGGGAGTGGGGGGTTTGAAAGGTGTATGTGTATTGCGACATTATTCCTCTTAACGTGCTACCCAGAAGACACCACTTTTGTTTATAATACAAAGGAGTGTTTGTTGAACCAAGAAGTGCCCCAAGTTGTGATGCATTAAACTAAAGACAAAACAAATGTGGCTTTGCATGGGGACTGTCTTCATTGAGTGAGGAAAGCGTCTCACCTGTCTCACCTGTCTCACCTGTCTCACCTCGTACACTGACTGTAATACTCGTTCTGTGTGTGCTGCTAAGGTGGAGGCAGCAATGCTGGAGAGAGACGCGTTATTTGAAGTTGATCAAAACAGCAACCCCCCCTTCAATGCCCTCAGAAGCTCCGACATCCAAGTTGGACACGCGTGACCAAGGCTGGGACGATGTGCGGTCTGCACCACTCTGTTTGTGTTCCCATGCACGGAGACTGTGTAGAAACACCAGATTATTCTTTAAGCGTGCACACACAACGGGCACCTTGCAGATATTAAAAATCGCTTATTATAGGAAATATACTTGTGGCTGCACCATAGAACTATAAGATAACGGGCTGCACACATGACTGTGTGTGTGTGTCCTAACACTGCTTTAGTGTTGTCTACCATTATCCGTGGTGTGAATCCATTAGTCTAGTCTGAAGTAGAAAGAGTCTTCCTGTCAGCCTCATCTTAGCCCACAGCAGCAGTACGCAAGCTGTGTGTGTGTGTGTGTGTGTGCGCTAAACTGACAGACCCTCTGTGTTTTCTTCACACATGAAAACACAGAGGGTCATTTCCAACAAAGAGAGATTGCATGTGTAAAGTGACCGGTGGTCATTCCTTTCCATCTATCTCTCATCATCCAAATGTCTGTCACTAAAAGGAGTCTTTCAATACGTATGTTGTTTTACAGGCAGCCTTTAAATTATGCGTGCGGAGAAAGCGTCAGGCTGTTTGGGTTGATTCTGCCTTTGCCGGAGAACAAATGCACCCAGGAACCACAGAGCTTCTAAATGCTCCTTTCCCAGTCGATCTTATCAATGGCGACTTACCGCAATATAATTGTGTGTGTGTGTGTGTGTGTGTGTGCCCGCCTCTATGATCCAGAGGCAACTGGCTTGTCATCTGTTAAACTCGCCTTGCCCTGGTGCACTGTGGTGCCACTGTTGCAAGCTCACACATGCACACACACACACACACCACAGCACGGCCTATCAGCTAATGACTCATCTCTCTCTCTCTCGCTCTCTCTCTCGCTCTCTCTGTATATTCAGGGGACATCACTCAGAAGGGCTATGAGAAGAAGCGAGGCAAGCTGTTGGCACCATACATCCCACAGATACAAGGTAAGGTGATCACCGTGTCTGTATTTACCTGCAGGTTAGCTTACAAAGCATTTCCTAAGACACCACAGCACTGCCTGCTAGCATACAGCTTTTAGCATGGTGCCCTTCTCACCAGCTATTTACGCCCAAAGACGTTAAGGGTTATTATAGCAAAATAAATGCTGGATTTGTCAGGGGTGTAAGAAAATATTGGTACACCCGGGTATCGTGATATTACATTATGCGTTACTGTATCGATTCTCTAAAACGCTATCGAGTTAAGATTTTTTAAATGTTTTTATTTGTAAAAGGAAACATAATATATATTAACCTCAAAAGAGAGGAAAGTTTTTTTTTTTTAATCATTTTTAGCTTTCAACTAATTTCCATCTGAACAAGTTTACTTTTGTTTTGTGTTTATTTTTTTGCAGCGGCATCACGCATTAGCATTCCCATGACAGTTTTCCAAAAATTAGAAATTGCAATAAATCTCCTTGCTAACAGTATCGCAATATATAGAATTGTGGCTGCTGTATCGTGATACGTATCGTATCGCCAGATCCTTGCCAATACACAGCTTTGTTGTTCTGCTGTAAAGCAGTCCAACTCTAAATGGATCATCAGTGGTGCAGATTGGGTTCCCAAGATGATGCACTTCCACTGTGTCAAGGCCTTGAACTGTTTCCCTGCGATGCATGGGAAATGTTAGCGTCCAGAACAGGCTTTGTTGTGTGCCTTCAGATTGTATACTTAAATAAGATGTTTTTTTCATTACTTACCATAAGGCTATTATCATAAATCCGTTTTACTGTCTCAGAACAGAGCGAGGTTGTTTTAGATTAAACTGTATGTGTGTGTGTGTGTGTGCGCATGTGCCAGTGTGTGTGTGTGTTACTGCGTTAAAGCTACAGGCCAGTGAGAACCTGGATAAAGCTATACTTGGTGTGAAGTTTCTCCCTGTCACTTCATGTTCCCTGTGTACAATAGGAGTTGAGTGTGTGCGCACAGTGTTGGAATGCATGCATATAACTATTGAGTGTATTTTTAGCTAGTCAGACAGACAGACAGTCAGTTAGTTAGTGAGTCCCATGGCTTGAATATAAAGATGAGGTGGCTTGTGGTGAATTCTAGGAAGTCACTGTCTGTCACTCTAGGGCCCATGTGAGTTTCTGTTTTGGCCCTTTTTCAGAAGACCTTGCCTCGGTCGGCGCTTTTGGCCCAAGTCTTCCCGCTGGAGTTAGCAGACCTGTTATTTAGTTTGGGCGGATCGGGTCTCCTCTCTGTCTCTCCGTTTCTTGGCTCATTTCGAGGAGCGTTTTCTATCAGCCGGTTATAGCTAGGTGGCATTCAGTGTGGATTCAGAGAGCCTGGCAGAGGGATACGATAGGTGCAGCAGAAATGGACGTGTCACACAGCCGGTAAGAGTCTTGTGGTGACAAGTGACATATCGATCCAGCTCAATGAAAAGTTGCGTTAGTATTCATGGACACATCCATCCAGCTGCCAGAGTGAATGTGTTTTCGTGGCTGCAGGCTTGAAATAGAAGAATCGTAGACTGGGGCTCACATCTCCATACTGAGTTTCATAAGGTGTTTTACTGCCTGTATATATTGCGCTATTGTCAAAGATCTGCCAAGGGCCATAAATACCTTGTACAAAGCCAGCTCTGGTAGATCTGAGAAAGAGTAGATCAATGTCCTCTGTTGCTTCTTTTTGTGTTCAGTGTTTCAGCTGCAGTGAGTGTTTAGAGTGAATAACAGATTTTACCGTGGCTTTAGTAGACTACATACGCTTAGGCAAAGTTGTAATAATCTCCAAGCCAAATATCAATACTAAATTCTACCACATTAGAATTCCCTCTTCTTCTCTGTGTATTGAATCCGTTAGATATACTCACTGTTATTGCACACAGCAGAGAGGTGGAGCTCTGCTAATTCCCAACCAAGTGAAATGTGAATTGATTGATGATGTGTCCATATGGTTATGCGAGTCATTAGTGTGGGTGATTTCTGCAGGAGACATATGCTGGTCAAGTGGTTTTAGGAGGTGCTCAGATAAGTCCTGCAGGTGCTGAAAATCCACCGTGGCTTCCTGTGGGCCAATGACAACCTCTGTGGCGTTAAAGCGTGGCTCTGGTTGGCCTGTTCGGGGGTTGCTGTTATTAAGTGTGTTCTCCCCGGCAACCCAGCCCTGGAGCAAGACTTGTTTTATAGACCTGTGTCTCCGAGGGCTAGAAAATGGCCTTTGTCCGACTGGGCTGTTAGTCTTATAAGAAGATGCTAGCTTTTATTTGATTAATGTATGGATCCATGCCTAGGTGTGTACGTGCGTTTTGTGTGTGCGTGTGTGCGCATGCGTGTGTGCGTTTGTGTGTCTATTCTTTAAATGTGGATGTTTTAGAATGACTTGGACATATGTATGTCACTGACAAATGTGTGTGTGTGTGTGCGTGCGTGTGTGCACGTGCGTGCACGGTAGCTGGCATTGTGTGGCAGAGACGTGTCCTTAAATGCCCTCAAGCCGCATCAAAGTATGCTATTTGAATCATCTCTAATTTTGAGGACTGCCATATGAATTTACTGTGTTTGCTAGCTCAGGTCTGGCATTGTGTTGCCAGACAGAAGAGATGTTAGCTTGAAAGGCTGTTAGTCAGCACTGTTTGTGTGTGTGTGTGTGTGTGTGTGTGTGTGTGTGTGTGTGTCTCTTGTGTCTGAGAGTTGCTGACGCTGTGGAGACCACTGAGCCCCACTAAGCTATCTACACAGCCAAGCTGAATAGCTTACAGGCTAATTCACTAGCATCTAGGCTGAATGGCTTGCAGGCTATCTCACTAGCATCTAGGCTGAATGGCTTGCAGGATAACTCACTAGCATCTAGGCTGAATGGCTTGCAGGCTAACTCGCTAGCTGAGCTGGCTTGTTGGATATGGAGTTCAGCCACAATATCAGATTCAAGGTTTCCAGAGGCACTACAGTAGAGCTGGGCAAAGTACAGTATTGTGAGAAAATGATGATGGTTATTGATTAAAAATGTGCTTGGTCATAAATACAGAATTACATTACTGTAAATGGATTATAATAATAATAATAATAAACTTTATTTGTATAGCACCTTTCATACACAATGTGCAACTCAACGTGCTTTACAGT
>JAODUH010071220.1:0-16384 GCA_027564835.1 Typhlichthys subterraneus
CGGGTTGCCTACCCCTGGCCTTGACTAAACCTTACACTGCCCCCCCCCCCCCCCCACAAACACACAGACACACACACCCCTCCATGAACACAAACAAATCCAATACAGGTGCAAAGCGGAACTGGATGCAGCTATGCTCACCTCCATCAGACCATGGTTGTCTGGGAGCTTGTGGCTCACCCAAAGCAGCATTCATACAGTACAGTATGTCGGCTTTAACAACGGAACATTTGACATAAAACGTTGATTCACCAACATCAGAGGATGACAAGCATAATGTGTGGGATTTGTGGTTTACACAAGTGCATTATTAAATTGAGTGAATCATTTAAAGGCAGAGTTAGTCATTTACGAGAATGCTTGCTAACAATATCCCTCCGCGCGTCCGAGGCCCTCTGCGGCGCCGCTCCGCACATTGAAACGCATTGTGAAGCAAAGCGTAGTATTACGGCTTTGTTAATAGGAGCCGTTTTCGGCACTTTGTTTATGTTCCTACTTACGGAGCCAGGGCTGTGTATAAGATTATTTTCTTCAACACGCACAGAGAACGCCAAGATAGTGAAATACGAGGAGATTTTTGGTGAATTTTACAAAATGTGTATTAGTTTACAAATAGCTTGCATTAGCGGACTTTACCGTTTTCCTTTTACAGCTACTGTATAAGCCTCAACCCAGAACCATGGAAAGAGATAGTTACGCCAACGTAAGATCAACATTTTCAACGGTCACATGGTTCACGGTGCTTGGTGGGCAATTTAAATTGATATATACCAATATATAACTTAATTTATTGGTAATTAGTAGTCAGTAAATGCATCGATTTACATTTACAATATAATTTATAGGGTATTTTGAGTATTTGCAGCTTACTCTCTTCTACATGACTCTGGCTCTACAGTCCTGGATCAAAACCTCAAACAGTCCACAACCTCAGCCTGATGTATAATGTGTGTAATATATATATTTAATATATATAATATATACATATATAAATAGACATTGCATGAGGGTAAAGTTGTTGAAAACGCACCCGCTGCTAAGCTGACTGCCAGCCATTGTGTTCGGCTCTGTGCAGGAGTTTGAGGGGGGGTTAAAAGCTTTCATCTCCTGTGTACACGTTACCGCCATAGCCTTGGTAACTAGTGACATCAACGGCCAATACTGCGACCCTGCAATGCTGGTGTGTGTGTGTGTGTGTGTGTGTGTGCGTGTGTGCGCGTGTGTGTGTGTGTGTGTCAGTTTTGGTTGTAACTCTCTAGATGTCGACCTGTCTGCTACTCTGTGTGTGTGTGTGTGTGCGAGTGTGTGTGTGTGTGTGCGTGCGTGCGTGCGTGCGTGCGTGTGTATGTCTCAGCACAGGTGTGGCTGTGTGCCACGCTGGGTTGCCAGGACAACGTCGTCATCGGACGAGAGAAGCGACAGCGGCGCAGCGAACTCACACGCATGCATGCACGCACGTGCACGTGCAAATCCCTTGTGCCTGTGGATTGGCAGACGCCTGAACACTCCGTTCAACGCCCCCCCCCCACCAATCCACCCCTCCGCACTACACTAGACATGACTCAAAGGCTTTCAGTGGCTTCCATTCCGTCTGACAGCTGTGGCAGCTTGGAGTGACATCTGGAGGGGCGGGAATGGTGGGAGGGGGTGGCGGGGGGGGGGGGGGGGGGGGGGGGGGGGAGCTGGGGTCGCCGTAGCAGCCACAATGAGGGAAAGAAGAGAAACAGGTAAAAAAAAACAGACTGGACAGCATGAGCTCTGACAAGGGTTTACCACAGCTGCTGGTCGTGACTGTTGGCGCATGGAGAAACAGTGAGCTCAGAGGTCACTCAGAGGTCACTGGCTTAACAAGCAGGACACTCACGGACTCCGGCGTTTACATGACGGCAATACATATTATGCCTTGAGGAATACTTGGCCTCTATTCTGTAACGTACAGTATGATACAAACACATTATGGATTCGATCCAGATTTATGTTAAAAGGATAAACAATACAGTACGATGTCCGTCTCACGCAACCCTGCTAACAAATCCAGTAAATTTAGTGTGATAATCTTGTTCTTAGATTTAAAATCTAGTTGGACTGGTTTTGTAATATAAATGGCTTATCTAGTGACTTAATTTAAGTAAATGAGCACTTAATGTAAGTGAATTTCACTTACTGCACTGGCAGCCAGTTTTGCTTGTCTTAAGCATTAGTAAGCTCATAACTAATATATTTGCACTTATATTTGATAGGGCATTTTTTGCAGCATGAATTCCATGCTGGTCCAGGCTGGTTTATACTGGTTAGTGCTAGGGTAGTGCTGGTCTAGCTGGTATACCAGCAGACATCATGGGATGCCAGGGTACCAGCAAACCAGCATTCATTCAGTTTTGCATGCTGGTTCCAGCATGCAAAACATACCTTATGCTGGTGACCAGCAACGTTGGATTGTTTAGCAGGGAGCCGTACGATTTTATTTTATACATTTTCACACGCGGCACCACGATGACATTGAGAGAGACGGGGATTATCTGTGTCTTTTCTCTTGGACCCCCCCCTCTCTCTCTCTCCCCCTCTCTCCCTGCAAGCCTGCTACAACACAAACAGCAGCCCCCTGCTGTCAGTTTTCCTGCGTATCGAACCTGCTCTTCTGATTGCTGAGTGCTTCCATAAGAGGCAAGAATGTACCCTGTCACCAGCGACATTCACCCCGCGCTAGACGGCCAGGCGAGGGCAACGGCGCTCATTATCGTGCGTCGTACACAAACAGGTTTGTGTTCCATGTAAGGCACGCAGCTGTGTGTCATGTACTAATGTTTACGTAAGCTAGGTAGCTATACGTGTGATGTTGAATGAGGTGGTCTGTGGGAAAACGCGTTGAATGCAACACTTAATTAGGTACAGTAGGCTGTAGGAAGATGCGCAGCTACTAAAAATGCGATATTAAATTAGCATTAACAACTAACAATCTATTCATTGCACACGTTCAGTGTGTAACATGCACTTCTGTAACAAGATAGCTAAATACAATATTGCCATATCAGCGCCATTGTAATTTACCATTGTAAATATAAATGTGGCTGGCCTGTGTGTGTCTTTATGTTCACTTCAATAAAGATACAGTGGGGTAGGTCTGTTGCTTTATGCTTTCTAGACCCAGAGCACAAACCGTTCTGAGGTTTAAAATATCTTATCTCAGGCTGGGTTGAGGCGCTTTACCTACTTCAAAAACAAGGGATCTGCTTTACCTCCCCCGCTGGTCAAACTCAATTATTTAGGGCTACTATACACTGCAAAAGAAATCTGGGTCGCACCTCACTACTGCATACATTCGCACATGACGTCACACGGCCCTTTGAATTGGTGCGCTGGTCTGGTACACATCCCACGAATGGCGTCAAGACGTCATTTTTCAAACCCGGTGGGATCATGCGTGAAGGGAGCGTGTGCGCAGCGCGCGTGCATGTGCAGCAAAAATATTTGACGCTGAGGCAAAAAAAATAATAAGAAAAGAAAAGAAAAAAAACCTGACTGGGATGGGTTGACGTACACAGCGCGGAGCAGAAGCTAAGTGGGTCGGGCTAGCAACAGAATGTTTTTCTGGAGGTGTTTTGTCTAACTGTTAAACGAGAGGGAGGGAGAGAGAGAGAGAGGGGGAGAGAGAGAGGAAGAGAGAGAGAGGGGAAGAGAACGGGTGAAATAAGGAGGGAAGGAGGGTGAAAGAGAGGAAACATGAGACAATTGGAGCGCTCCAGATGGAAGAATTGAAAGTGTAATGTATGGTTTAATCCCCCAGGCTACGGCAACATGACGTTTTCCCCTCCACTGGTGCCATTAGCTTCCAGCAGGGAGACCACAGAGAAACCACCAGAAAGGACCAATTCTAATCATCCTTTCTGGACTTATACCTCATCATTGAGTGGTTCTCAATGAGATTGGGAACACCCCCATAGTCTCAGCCTCTTCCGTCCATTAGCACTACGCCACATCAGCAACTCTGTCGACGCACATTTAAGCTCAACACCGATTTTCTGGAAGTGATACTGTCGATTTCCATTGACTGTTAACATTGTCACTCACAAGTCAGTGCGTCGCACTGTGCTTTAAAGGTGCTCTAAGTTTAAAATTACCATATTCTCCCAACCATTAGGGGTCAGTATTTCACCATAATACTGTGGCGTTATTAGTTCACCCTCAGTTCTGCTCTTATCACCAATTTCTCAGTCAATCCGCTTATGTATCCACACACAGTCTAATTGTAACAGCGCAGGGTGAGGGCGAAGGCAGATAGATGAAACACACACAGTAGTCCTACACAAACAGGCGAGCCACTGCTCTGCATTTAGTAAGACTCAAAAATACACAGGGAATACTCGGAACAAAGGAAAGCACAGACGGCAAACACAAACAATAACCCATGATCTGAAATGAGTCCTCCAGCCTTATATGCCTTCACACCCACACAGCTGGGAGCAATCCTCTGGTTACATGTGTTTGTGTGGAGCGCTGGGAGCCAGGGATTCCACCACGGGTCAGTACACGCACGAGGCAAACACGGCAAAGGGATGTGCCGCCCTTCGGCGCAATGAGTTGCACATTGTGTATGAAAGGCGCTATACAAATAAAGTTTATTATTATTATTATTATTATTAGTCCTGGCCGTTAAACTAAAATTACAGCCATACAGTTTTTTAAAAAAGCCAACAGGCTACAAATGCGATTTAGCCTATTTATACCATCAAGGCAATAACAGCACAATTCAACTAAACTGCTGAAACACTGAGAGCCAACAACACTGCTATTTTATAATATCCCAGTCCCATATCAACAAGAAAACATCCAGTGAGCCAAACAATATCAACGCCATATGGAACGATATAGGCTATGGTTTGCAGGCAAGTATAATAAAATTATATTGCGCACGATTCCTATGCGCACACAAGTTTCTTGTTTACTGCCTGCAAGCTAGTGACTCGCCTTGCCCCTTGTGGGACAAAGTGGTATTACAAGGTTACGTGCCGGAATCATCTGTTTATTTCAGAAAATATCTCTACAACTCAGTACATTGAGGAATTTGACATATCATCAAAACTGATATTTCTTATACCTATTTGCTACTTGTAACATATTATAAGTAGCACCTTTAAGCCTTTATATACTAATTTTAAATGTTCTATTTATTATAAGCAGTAATCATACTATATTTACAGATTTACAAGACCTGTAAACTTCCTAATTCCTCATTGTAAGTTTAATGTTCCGACTTGTCAAGTAGGCGGGTATTGATGCAGTTAGCATGCGCTGTGTCCTAGAGTTTACGTAGTAAAGGCTGGTTCTGAGATACTACCTCTACCCTACACACATACACACACACGCACACACACCTTGGGGGCCATAAGATGACCTACAGATTTTAAAGTCGTACTTGGCTAAAAACAATAACGCTACACACAACAATAAGCTGTTGTAATGTTCCTAACATAATGACACACACACACACACACACATGCAAAATAAGGGCAGAAGACACTGGTAAGCCTCAGCCCTATTTATCTACGTGAACAGGGCACATACCCAACCCAGGAGTGCCGTCGGTAGCAGAAAGGGTTGATGGGAATTCCCAGGCCAGTTGGGGTCATCATCCCGCTCAATCGAGGACAGATTCTCTCTCTAGGGACTCCTGTATTCGCCAACGTGGCCGAGCCTCAATACTGTAAAATATCCCCCCACCTTTCTCCCCACTTCCAACCCTACCCTCCCCGGGGTTTTGAATCCACCGACTGCCAATCTGCGTCCACGATTAACGACAGCAGCACTCCCCGGACCCCTCACCAGGGCGAAACCGCCACATGGTGGCATGCCATTGTGTTAAGAAGGCTCTCGTGTCATTATTTTGGGCGCCTGGACGCGTGACAGAGCCGCAGCCTCCCAGTGGCAGATGACAGCTTAGGTAGACCCGCACACCGCTCTGGTCCGGCGCAAAGGGCTGCAGAGCGGCAGCCTCCAGGGAATACAGGCCATGGCCGTCAGAGAAGGTTTTTTGGGATAATAAAAAAAAATTTATAATAATAATAATAAAAGGGTTCCAGATACAAAAAAAAATTGAACAAAATAAAGTTCCTTGTGGAAAGACAGGCTTTCAATAAGCCTGAGCTTAACAATGAGCTTTGTTGAAAAAAAGTTGTTGAATGAAAAACTGCAGTTTCCTTTGGATTATTCCTCGTGAATAATGAATGAATGAATGAATAAATTAAAAAACTTAATTGGAGAAAGGGGAGGGGGGGAGGGGGGCGGGGTCAATTAACAACAAAAATATTTAACAAATAGTTATTTTAGAGCTTTTCATTATTATCCATTGCAGCAAATCCTCCAGACTGGCATTCTTCAGAGTGAACCATTGCCTGTGAGTGTGTCCCTGTGCCTACAGCCATGTTTCTCTCTGCAAACACCTCTCCAGATGAAACTGACCCCTGTTGTCTCAGTTCGGCTCCGCCGGGCAGCACACAGGTCGCGTTTCACCAAGGATCTCTGTTCCCCTAGCCCCCAGTAACCGCTATATCTTCACATTAAAAGCCAAGACAACCACAACAATAAAATCATGTTTTCTTGCTGGCATAGTGCATTCTTTTTATATACAGTATATAGCATTTTACTAAATGCTCAAATACACTTTATGGAGTTAAAAGAATTATACTGTAGGTAAAATGGAGGAAAGGGAAGAGAAGGGAAGGAAAATAAAGGATAATATTCCTTATAGACACTCTACTGTATGGACATTTGTCAGAAGATAAATCATCTGTGCTTTTAATAAAGTATGAATGTTCATTACCTTTTCCATCCGTGCCATATGCCACTGATGTACTCTACAAACAAGGGCACAACCTTGCTAGATTGTTAGTGCTAACCTTCTCCTGTTATCCAGTCAGAATTGTTGAAGCAAAAGAGAACCAATCTATAAATCGACTGACAGCATAACTGCCCTCTAAAACAATAGACTTGGCACTTGGACCGGTGAAGAGTGGAAAATATATATATTTTTATATTACAGAGCATACAGGCAGCAGTTTACACTAGAAGTTTATGGCAATTTAGTAATAATCTGCAATCACGAGAGCTACAGCAAAAAGCCCCTGATTACATGAATAATCACAAACATTCTAAATTGTCTGTACTCCATGATTACAAACTGTAGTTCCACATACTGTATGTTGATTGACACACGAATAACCAAATAGGGAGCAGGCCATTGGCTGGAGATGTGCGCCCTAAACCTCTAATCTCGCAATGCATCAGAACCCCCAGTGGTACAGGCAAATTAGCGTCCTGCAAGTTCTTACTGCCAGTAACGACTGGCAGTTCTAGGTGTGATGTTCTAGGTGTGATGTTACAGGTAGCCCATGAAACACAGATGGTTCAACCAATCACCTGCCAAGGATTTTTTCCAAACAGTTTCCAAGGGCAACGTTCCAGATGGTTTCGTGTGTAACAAACCATCTGGCACGTCAGGCTATCAACCTCCAGCTTCAAGCAACAAACAGCTCAGATGTGATGCAGAGTTCCACCTACGGGCACGCATGTGCACACGCACGCACACACACATGCTGACCAGTCAGTTTAAATACTTTTCAAACAAAATTTCATTCCATATTCTTCAAGCGCAAACCCCCCCCACCCACTTTGATATGTTCAGTCAAAATACCATTTCACCACTGCAGTACATGTTCATAGCACACACAAATATAGCTTCTAAGTTTACAATTTCATTATATATATACACTACAATTCTACTCCATGGAATATACAGAATATCATTAATGTTTACATCACTTCCTTCTCTGCTCTGCCCATCTTCAACACAGTCCCCCCGGTCTCACCGATTGGCTCAGGCAGGTGCACATGACCTCGCTCGTCCATTAGGAAGGTCAGAATTGAGATGAGTAAGTGTGTGTGTGTGTGTGTGTGTGAGTGCGTGTGTGTGTGCGCGTGCGTGTGCTTGTGTGTGTGTGTGTGTGTGTGTGTGTGGACAGGCTTACTACAGGAACAACTTCACCTAATTAGCCATATTAGTGATATGGACATCTTACTCAGAGCTGGCTAACCTCCCACATAACCACAGGTCATCCCTGGCCAAGGGGGACCCATTAGTGCACCTCTGTAGTCTTACCAGTCTAAACCCACGATTCATTGCCTGAGGGCTGTGCTTCACAGCCATGGGAAGGCAATAACTTCTCATTCTTATTACTCTTTAACAGCTAGGCAATAAAAATAAAATAAAAACAACGGTCTAGTTTAAGACAGTAAAAGAAAATGGCCTAGTTTTAGACACCGGAGGTAAAATGATGGGTTATTAGCTTGCACTGGGACAATAAAGAAAGCAGGGTAAAAATAGAAAACAGAATCAAATCGGAACAAATTTTGAACAAACCAGGACAGGCCAGGACAGATTAATATATCACTGAGAACCACAGTTAATTTGGTTGAAAAAACTAGAACATAAAAAAAGCTAGCTAGCCATTACCCTGATTGATGTGATTCAGTTGGGAGACGGAGGGGATGATTGGTGCATTTTGATAATTGAGGAGCAAATTTCCAAAACGCACTCAGTCCATATTTGGTCAATTTTGAGTTATGGATGTCATTTTATGCCTTTTTAAGGACTTCCACTATCTCAAAATTAGTCCCAACAGACAGATGCATTTAAGCATCTACTGGAATGTCAGGCATTTGTTCACTAAATCTAAGAAGAAAACATTTGGTCTGGGCAATTGCTACCAGCCACATATTCTATTAGCTCTAATACTATCATTCAAATGTCATTTTGTAAAGGCATCGTGCACTAGAATAGACACGTGTTGTAAAGATGCATAATGTCGTAGCAGAGCGACGAGCATGCTGTGAACCCGCGATTGCGTCAGATTGCCCCCCGGTGGCCGGAATGACACATTTCATAAACGAGTTCTCACTCTTAACACGTTTAAATTAAACTGGCGTATCTAGTAGTACATAGAATGCAAATCAAACAATGACATCATCGTAATGTACATGACAAGTTCACAATACAGGTGTTTTGTAAATGAGAGAGACAGAGAGAGAGTGTGTGTGTGTGTGTGCGTGCGAGCGTGTGCATGTGCGTGTGTGTGTGTGCGTGCGTGCATGCGTGTGTATGCATGACGCACATAGCCAGTGGCAGACAATGCCTTATCGTTGCCATGGCGGGAAGCTTTTGACATAGCAGGTCTCCCAGTCACACCTCTCCCTTTCTTTATAAAGGCTCTCAGTCTTTATTTTTCTCTTTCCTCACTACATGTTCCCGCTATATCCTCTCAAGCCATTATGTTATTATTACTTATATAATATCCTTCCTTCCTATCCTTCATTTATTATCCCTAGACGGTTGGCATCCGCCTTTAAAGGTACATTCTCATTCTCGAGAACACTTGCTAAATTAGAACTCAAATCCAAAACAAAAACACCTCTCCCTTCAGAAGCTCCGCCCCACACACTGGAAACACATGGCATAGGCTGGGATATCGTTGTTGTGTGCAGTCTGCACCACTGTGTTTCTGTTCTTATTTACGGAGCCAGGGCTGTGCTTACAATCGCTTACTTGGTTAACCTGGGCTTTAATAACTAAAGTATACTAAACTATTTTCAAATTTCTTCTTTACTAAATCAACTTGATATATTGTTTTCAGTTTTCTAAAGTATATAAGTTTATATTGACAAGAACAGTAGTAGTACCTTCATTGACAATATGTTCATATTGTGTGCATGTATGTCTGCATGTGTGGAATGCTATCCAAAGTCAAACTTGCTCAAGCACCAAACAAAATATTCCGCCTTCTGGCAGCTTTTTTTTTTTTGTTTACGGTGCAGTTGCCATAGTTTCCACAGTTCCGACTCAGCCGAGTCACGGTGGCAGGTTTTTTAACAGGGTCCCCCAATACAGTTGGAGTTTTGCCATTACACCTCAATGGACCCTTTTCACAGAGGTGTCATGGTAGGGCAAGTCTCCCTTAACCATGTGTCCATTCCATGGACAAAGCTAGTGATGTAAGCAGCTAAACAGCAACACCTGTGCTTTCTCTAATAAGACAGTCCCATTGCTTTGGCAATGTTCACCAAAGAAGAATCCATATTGGTGCTTCAGCCATTGACTTCCTCATGATTAACCTTTTATCCATTTTAATTCAAATAAATAATAAATATTTCCTTTTGTCTTTGATCCGATATAAGCACTTCGTTGGTACTTAAGCTTGTAGCTATTAATTACTTCTAATTATTTCTGGGAATTGTATGATATTATTAGGCAACGTATGTTGTAAAAATGTAAAGCTATGTTGCCATTATCTTAACAGAATGTTGTTTGCTTACAATAACTCGTGTTTATATACAAGACAAAGAGACTGTGAAAGACGGCAACACACCTTTGTTGTATCGTTGTGCACGCTACACAATTAGATCTTTAGAATTTAGATTAGATCTAAATTCTGTTGGAACACGGAAACACATTGAAGAAGTGGTTGTTTTCTTTTGCCAAATTTCTATCATGTGAACTGGCACACCGTTAGACAGCTATGTAGATTTAAGTGCTAGTGGTCTCACAAGAACCGGATACAAACTATATACACTCTAGTATTATGTAAATATAATTATGAAAACATTAACACATTAAACAAGTTTGTTTAAAAACTGTGTAGATCCGAAATGTCAAAAAGGAAATGTGAGAGAAAATTTGACAAAGGGCAAAGGACAGTGTAGCAAGGATTTTTATAACGCAAAAGCCGTTGAAGGTGAACTCACACATCCATATACACCACAGGAAAGATGCTGATCATAAAAAACATGCTGGAAAATGTTTTGTGGTCTGGGACATCTCAAATCTGAGTCAGAGCTGACCTCCTCACACTTAATGACTGCCAGTGACGGGAATGCACAATGATCTGGCTCCGCTCTGGTGTTTTCTGGTGTTTCTCACCATCAGAAATGTGTCTGAGACAAACAAATCGTGTGCACTAGGCATACGTGTATACGCAGCTTTTCAGCCAAGCAAATGTGCTCAAACTTACTACCCTTTATAAACAGACAGAGAATTAATGAAAAAGCAGCTGTGAATTTTGTGCTTGAAACAATGAAGACATGTTTACATTTATATAATTTGTAGATGCCTGAGATTTCTGACACATCTAATTCCATATTGAGCACATCTGCTAAAAAGGGTATTTAATTTATTTTGTATGTTATCACTGCATTGGTATGCACCATACATTTTCTAAATGTGGCTTGAAATTGTATTACTGTGCCATTAAAGTATAGAACGTGCAGACTTTCATCAAATCCTAAATGTATCCACATTTTCTCCAAGTGCAAACAATTGCTAATTACCAAAGGCTATCTCTATGTTCTGTTGGTTATATTATAATTTCAGTCAGTATTTGAGTGAAAGAGAGTACTACAGACGACAACAGACTGGAGAATCACGCATCCTTGTGATGTTGTGAATAAAAGACCTGTTCTCCACTTCAGTCACATCATTTGTATGGCTCTCTTTCCCCCCCGCTTTAAGCTGATGAAAGACAGGCAACAAAAGCTAGTCTCAAAGACACAACGGAAATACAGAATGAAAAAGAAAAAGAAATGTTAGTATTTCTTGTAACCCCACCCCCCATTCCCCCTCGATAATGTTTTCCTTCAGACTTCCAATGCTACTGGGCATCAGTCTTGCCTCTAACCACAGACT
This sequence comes from Typhlichthys subterraneus, assembly GCA_027564835.1. NCBI lineage: Eukaryota > Metazoa > Chordata > Actinopteri > Percopsiformes > Amblyopsidae > Typhlichthys > Typhlichthys subterraneus. The sequence goes on from JAODUH010071220.1 coordinate 11,729, forward strand.
CCACCCCAAACTGTTACAGTATGCTATACCAGCTATTACGGTATTTTGTTGACGTTTCAAAACATGACGTTTTGGCCTGTTTGATCTGATTTGGGCAACATCATTAATTAATTAATTAATTAACAGATTAATTACAATTTAATTATTACGTGATAATGATTCATCATTTTAATAAATAATTAAAATGGGGATGAGATCGGGTCTACTGTATATAGGCGCTGTAGAAGACATTAATGCACTGACTCATGACAGTGAATAGTACGAAACATGAACACACAGCACACTAGCTGTGAAGTGATAAACAAGATAAAAGGGGTTTATGTGTGATGGGGGAACAGGTGATATAACAGCGGTAGCATTATTAGATTGCACCCATGTAGCCTTGTCAAAACAATGCGGGTCACATGAGCTACACAGCAGAGCCCTTTCAACTGGATGCCAGGGCTGCCCCGGAGGTGGTGCGAGCCTGTATCGTATGTTATGGATACGGGCCGATGATATCATTGGTGACACGTTGCGAGTGTCAGTGAGTCTGCAAAGGGGGAGGGAGGGCTCGTGTTTCACCATCACCATTGTGTTCCTGCCCACCTGAACTCCCCACCGTGAACACACACACACACCCTATGTGAAACCTGAGCCTAGGAATCCCATTTCACGTACGCATACACACACCATGACACATATACACAAACTCTCTCTCTCTCTCTCTCTCTCTATCAATCACGGGGGCCTCAGGTGCACAGAAGGGTCGGTTAAAAAGCCCCCGACAGATGACTGATGTGACGCCATACCTGCCTGGGACCATCACGTCTCTTAGTGACAACGCAAGGCGAGCTCATTGTAGCTGCATCGCAGCAGGGGTGACAAACGATCGCTGCAGACCCCTAACCATCTCTCTCTCTCTGTCTCCCTTCCTTACTCTCTCTCTTCCTCACTCACTCTCTCTCTCTCTCCATCTCTATCTCTCTCTCTCTCTATTCCTCGCTTTACCCTCTCCACCTATCACGTCCTGCCCCTCTTGTTGTGACACTGCAGGGTTTCCATTATTTAACAGAGGGCTGGTATTGTCCTCCTGTACAAAGCTCAACAACCTTTGAGAAACATAAGACACATGCATTGCACACACACACACACACACACACAGTGGTGTACCCACAAACTGTTTTCAGGGGGTCCTGCAGAACTGAGTCACACTCAGGCGGAGCATGCAGACCAGGGTTCGAATCCACCTGTCTCCTCTCTCCTTACTATCTGTCAAATCAAAAAATAACTTTGTGTTCTGCCCTTCCCCAAAAGCCTTAACAATCCCCATCTTATGGCCCAGGACGAGGACAAAGGTTGGTAGGCACCAAGCGTCTGGGTTTAATTTAGTTTTATTACAGTCTCAAAGGGCTTTACAAGCCCCAATTTTCACATGGAAACAAATGACACACCCATAGCCTGCTCCTCTAACCTGGCATGCCAGATAAATTGCTGTCATCTGTCTATCTGAGGAGCCATACGTGGCATACTTGGCAATTGATTGGATGACCCATCTGGTCGTTTTTGCTGTCGGCACACCATTAAACTGAAGCGAGACCATCCTGATCTCCCGAGGCTAGCTGCTCCTCCCTCCGGGCAAGGAAAAACTTAAGTAATAACCACATGAATGGAAGAAACCTTGGGAAGGGACCACACAGGGAGGAATCCACCCCTCCAGGATGTATAAGATGCAATAGGGCATCTCAGAGAGAGAGTGAGGAAGAGAGGGGGGGAGAGAGAGAGAGAGAGAGAGAGAGAGAGAGAGCGAGAGAGAGAGAGAGAGCGAGAGAGAGAGAGAGAGACAGATGATGGGGCAACAACAATTCAAAATTATCTGATGTAATATTGACAGTAATGTTGACAGTAATGTTGTATTGTTGACAGATGCCAAAGGAGGCTGTGTCCTGTCCCAGTTTTTTGGCCAATGTATGTTCAGGTCAGGTTTTAATGATGTGTTCTGGTCCAGACAGAGGTCTGCTTCGATCCACAGCCGATCCACACGCGCGTCCCCGTATCCCGGCCTTCAGCCTGCGTGATCAGAGAGCCCCCCCGCCTAAACACGCTGGCCACATCAAAGCCTCGACAGGCACACGTCGATTGGCTGCAGGGATTGCTCGGGGGCACAGTGGGTGGGTGGGGGGTGGGTGGGGTCTGAGAGACCATAATTACGGTGTGAAATGATATGCGATGTACGGAGAGATCACATGAAACAGGTGAGCAGAAAGAGCACACAGGCGGCAAACGAGACGAAGAAGAAGAAGAACGAGAAATGAACAAAAGAGCACAGCGGATAAAAGGGTGAGCGAATGAGAAAGACCCAGAAAGAACAAAGCAGGCTACCAAGGCAGAGGAGAAGGATGGCGCAACGTCTCCTCTGACTCATAACCGTTCTGTCTCCCTGGAGAGGTGCAGCAGTCTCTCTCTCTCTCGCTCGCTCTCTCCTTCCCTCTCTCTCCATCCCTCCCTTGCTCTCTCCATCTCCATCTCTCTCTCTCTATTTCCTGACTTCTGCCATTACAGTCTGCACCGCCGTTTAACAAGGCAGCGCTGGAATTCGCTTTGCCACAGATTGTATCACAGAGTGGGCAAATTAAAATTGACTACATTTATATAGCACTTTTCTAACCTTCTGGCTAACTTACACCTTACAGGGTTGCCTCACATTCACACCTGGGGCCACCTGACCAGCAGAAGAGGTTATGGTTAGGTGTCTTGCTCAGGGATACCAGGACACTTAGCGAGGTTCAAACCAGCAACTTCTTGATAACCTTGACCCGCTCTATAGCACTTCGCCACTGTTTACCCAATTACTGTAGGTAGAAGTTTTGTTAATAAAATCTGTACACACCCTGGAATAATATTTATACTGTTCATCAACAGGTTACACCCTTGGACGAATGTTAATTCATTTTATCTCATATGGACAATGCAGTGATTAACACATTCTGGTGTCATATCTCTCGTTTAGACATTGTTTAGAACTTGATAGTATAAAAATAAAATAAAAAGTAATAAAAAAAAAAGACAAAAAATAAAAAGGTTCCTGAAATGTATTAGGAATAACTGATCTCTATTAATCACAGTAGCAGACAAGCTCTCTCGCTCTGCACGTCCAAACTGTGACACGTGACTATCTCCTGTGAGGAATGACACATCACAATGCCTTCTGGCTGTCTCTCATCATGTCCATCATGCCATGAAAAATAATGCATTATAAATCACACAAAGTCCAATCACACAAATATCACAGCGAGCGCTTTTGGCCTTACAAATCTTCAATTCCCTTTTTATGCCACTTCAGTGAGTCAGAGTCAGAGTCATGTGAATACATGGTCAGAAATGTGTGCAAGGGTCAACTGTACCCTCAATTGTATCCCTTGTCTATTCCCAATATACTACTACGCGTAAATCATTCCTTCCTTTGTGGTGTGCGATGAGCCAACACAGGAACTAGAGATCGTCTGCATTTTGTGGGGACACACATACATGTCACACCAAAAAGGACTAGACCTCTTTGTCTATTGTGTGTGTGTGTGTATTTCTGTTAATTACATATTTGTATTGTTATTTCTTATTGGTTTAAAGTATGTAAACTGTATGAACAGTATTGTGTATTATTTCATCGTAGTTCGACGGTGGTGGTGGTGGTTATAACTAAGAATAAAGCCATCAGTTATAATGGAAGTGTTGCGTATTTTCTGAAGGGAGCGATATATTCTATACATTACAGTGAGGAACCTTCAAGACGGCCTGAAATAAAGTAATCTATTTTAATTTAATCAATGCATAATTTCACAATCAAAATTTAAATACAATGTTTGACAACATTTTCTCTTCAAACTTGTCTATTCAGTTTGTGTTGGAATGTGAAGGGTTAAATGAAACATGTTGTCTCGTCTGCTATGCTTATGCAGCTCTGTGATTGGTGAGGACCTCTACACTGTTACAGAGGACATGACCAATCATATCGTCCCTCTAAATTCGAGGGCTTTGTTATCACAAACTGTATTACTAGTTCCGCCTGCTGAGAGGCTCAGTAGCCGCTTTGAGGATGATGTTTTAGATTTTTTTAGCCACGCTATTTTCAATGTTAACTTTTTAATTAAATGTTGGGAGTTTATATAAGAAAAGTATATAACCTCTAGGCTATTCTTTAATTTGGTGGGGGTTCAGAGGGCCAAGGTTGAATAGTCACGTTTCGCTACTAATACATTAGAATACCAAATATAATTAGTTGTAGTGTAACTATTGAACTATTGAACTATTAAATATATTAATATACCATTTATATAATTTTGCGTCCGACTTATACAGCATGTTGTGCAAAGGTCTACGACCGCATATCTACACCAATTTCCACCGGCATTGCACAGCAGGTTGGGTGAATAATGCTCTAGTGTAACCATGAGATGGAGCCATCTCAACTTTTTTTATATAAATGTTTGGCTATTGCTTATTCAACTGGGCCAACAATAATGTGTATGGTGGCCACATTACTCTGACAAAAGCAATTGTTGTACTGGCCTATGTGCACAATGCTAAGCCATTACATTATTATAAACTGTTTACAATTGAATCAAGATAAAACTGAGATTATCGTGTTTGGCAACAAAAATAAAAGAACAAGTATTATTA
>JAODUH010071231.1:0-16384 GCA_027564835.1 Typhlichthys subterraneus
GAGGGGGAGAGAGGGGAGAGAGAGAGAGAGAGAGAGAGGGGTGGGGGGGAGAGCTGCACTACCTTAGTGCAGGAGACAGCCCACAGGTTCAGCCATTGGACACTACGTGGTCAGGTGGGTGGGTCTGTAGGATATAATGATTTCATTATGACTTCATCATTATTGTTTACATGAGGCGAGGCACAATAAAGACTGTGACACGTGAGGCGACTGAACGTCAGAGCGAATTACAGGCGCATGCAGGAGCTGGCCCAGAATCAGCTGGCAACGCTAAAGGTCTTCTTTACTAATTGCTGATATGCGAGGGGTCTGTGCGCCATGCAGGAGGCTGACTGAGGGGAGACAGATAAGAGCATTTGGATGGAGCATCCAGAACCATCCACTAATGACTGGGTTAGTCCCTTTGTGTGTCACAACCCCCCACACATACACAATGACAGTGTGGGGGGCTGTGTGAGCACAGAGACTCATTGGTGTGTATGTGTGAGTCAGAGAGAGATAGAGAGAGAGAGAGAGCATAGCTCCATGCTCCTCAACACTCATGAGAAGTGTGTTTGTGTGTTTGTGTGTGTGTGTGTGTGTGTGTGTGTGTGTGTGTGTGCGTGTGTGTGCAGTGATGCCTAGCTATAGGTTGTACAAGCTATACAGCAGTGCAGGAGTGTGTGTGTGGGTAGTTGTCCAATCCACCGACACAGCTGGTCAGTGGTCCAGCCACTCCCACTCTTGCTGTACCACACCCTGCCTGCCACAGCAGCACCCTCCAAAATGGCACATATGCAGGGGACCAGAGTTAAGACAGAAACACATTAGCGGTAGTAGGGAGGGGGTTAAAGACAGTTTAGCAAGGCCCCAATGCTTCTAAAATCCATATGGGGCCTCAGCAGGAGAATGTCTGTCAGTGACAGACAGGTGCTCCTCTCCCTGTAACAACAAACACACACACACACACACACACGCACACACACGCACACACACACACACACACAGATCCCCCACCCACCCCCCTTCCCAAATACACACACAACCACAACTTCCTCCTCTGGGTCCTAGAAAGGCATCCACCTCCATCAACCCTTCTTCTACTGCTAATGGAATATATGCACTCCCTCCACCAGATTAGCATGGCGCTATACGCTTGGTGCTGACGTAGCAACAAAAAGGATATTTCCCTTGTATTTCTTTAATCTGATTCCTTTAGCCATTATTATTAATGTATGACATTTAAGTATCATGTTATGTATCTTTATTGTATTCCTTTATGCACCTGTTTTAATGTATTTAATTTAGCACAACTGTACATGCATTCCCTCTCTGTAAAGCAATTTGAACTGCAATTCTGTATGAAAAGTGATATAAATAAATATTATTATTATTATTATTATTATTATTATTTAAATTATTACTATTATTATTTTTATTATTATTATTATGTAAAAAGTATATTGCTACTGTTCAGTCAACCCCGGTCACTGACAATGCTGTAAATAAATTAAACATGTGTTTCCATGCATGATTACACTTATGAATTAATAAATAAACAGGAAAATAAATAAATGAACATAGTTCAAATAATACATTTAATGATTGTTCTAAATTTAATACATTGAGAAATATGGGTCAGGTGATTTTCCTCACAGACACAATATACAATGCCTTCTGGCCAATACATGCTATTTGGGTCTGCCCTACTCTGCAGCCTCTGTTTTCATGAGTTAGTCCGCATGTTGGACCACTGAAGAAATGTCAATCAGTATATTGTATGAAAAGAATACATGGCTCTGTGGTAGCAGGGCCAGGACAAGTTGATGTATGAGCTACATTGTGTTATTTGAAACACCTTTTAGGCCTAACTCAAACAAAGCAAATATGTCTATTCTTCATTATAGTAAGTATTATGATAATTATATTAATTTAGTACGATTTTCACGATCTTTAGACATGTCTGCCGCATTATTATGTTATGACCATGGGTTGCTACTAATAAATACCCAAATACTTCTGTTATTTCCATTAATTTAGAATTGTACTGTCTACAGATACTGTCTCATGCAATAGTGTTGTGAAGCCCCCAGTGTCATGCTACCCAAAGCTACAGCTCCTGTTATTAGGATGTTACAGAGCCTTTGTAGAGGCGTTCAAAGCCAGGTTGTCTGACATCATATTTCTATTCCACAGATGTGTGAAAGCCTCATGAAATCTGCAGCAGGTTTAAATCACCCAGGGTAGGAAATTAACACCAACTTCCTGCCAAACGCCAGCGCATTCTGGCTCTATGTGTAAACCATGCGCCCACCAACCACACTGGCAGGTAACCAAACATTACTTGGAGGTAATTTTCACTTTCAGCAATGATTTTTGGCTGATGAAAAATTATGAAAATGACTGGTAAATGTAGGGAATTGACATGTATTTTAGCTAGTAGATTGAAAATGTAGATACATGTAAGATATTTGAGTATAATTGGTGTAAAGCTCAGAATTACACAAATGCATTTCTTTAAAATTATACATGGGTGTTTGGGCCTATCCAGAACCTCCTGCCTCATCACTCAGCCATCTTACCTGGTCCACATGTTTAAATTGCAGTGAAAATGCAGTTATTTTACAGTTGCACACATCACTAAATCTGACATATTTCATTGTAATTAAACATGTGTATTGATGTGTGTTGTCCATATTACATGGATACATGTGAAATGATTCACCAACCTGCTCCAGAATCAGTCAACAAGTGGAGCATGTGTAAATCACGTCCACATGGAGAGTCAAAGCAGGTCAAAGGTCATCATGGACAAGATGTGGCAGGTAACACATGACCGCCAGGGCTTAGGTGTTTTGACCAGTTGAACAGTTAACTGGAAAATGAGTAAATCCAAAAGGTCAAAGTCAGTATTTTTGCATATACATGTATGTGTCTCCATGTGCACCAGCAACAATATGCAAAAGATTAGGACATTCAAATCTCTGCATTTGCATACAAATGGCCCACTTTGCCCATTTATGTATCATCGGGCACAGCAGACAAACCACATGATTGTGACTGTGGGTTTAGAGTGATGCATATAAGAGTGTTCTCTGTTTAGGACAGCTAAACACATCCAGATGACTGGGACACAACACTGTTCCACAATATTACCCCAGGAGACTTGAGTAGCATAGTTTACACAGGGCTATAATCTGAAATCAGATGGCTCCACGCAGAGCTACAAATAAAGTAATGCAGCAATCTGGATGCCATTATCATTTCTCCCAATGCCTACATCTTTGTAACATTTAAATGACAAAATAAATATGAATGTCGCTGTATCAAACAGGATTCTAACCAGTATTTGTTTTGTGGGAAACGCACAAGGAAAAATGAGAAGCTAGCGTGGTAAACACAGCTTCTTCTGCCTTAATTTGTGAGTGCCACCAAATGTTTCTTGGTGTAGTAATTGCTGGCAGATTTGTAGGAGATGTGTGTTTTAATTAGCCCCAACAGGCTGCAGATGACATTATACAAGTTGTTCCCATCAAATGGGCACATGAAATGGGAAAATACCAGTGGTGTGGCTAGCGCCTAGCTGGGCTGCTGGTCACATACTGCTTGACACGGAGAGCTTATTTTGTATAGAACTTTCTTTCAGGTCCCCCTGAAGGGCTTGTAAGTAGGATGCATAGCAGAGGTTGCCATCTTATTAAAAAAATCTGAGAAACTTTCCACATTTAACTAGTTTTAATCATATAACTATGTTGTTTTAATCTGGGGTTACTGTCATTACCAAAATGTGCATATAGGCCCTTATAGTTACATTTTCCAATGGTGTTCATTGTTGTTTATACAGTATGTATGATTTATATAATTTATTTTAATAAATATATAATAAACATACACTGTATAAAGCAATAAAGCAGTGGTTAGTGGATATAGTTTATGTAATGGGGTGGGGAGGGGGCAGTTATAAAGAATTCTAAGAAATATGCTTAAAGATATGTCTAAATCAGTTTATAGTCTTAAAAGAAACAGTTCCAAACAATATAACAGAAGTTTAGTCTTGCTATATCTTATCTAGCTATAACAAGCTATGGCATTTTCTCAAAGTTTTCCCTTTATTCACACAAATACAGTGTTGGATCTAATTTCTCATGAAACAAAATAATTGTCAAGTCCACTTTGCTATGACGTTATGGATCACAATACAATCTGATCCAAACTTCAAGGGCTGCCTGCCTTACACTTAAACACACACATCAGGGTTATTGGTTTCTGTAATCCTCACGCAGCCATCACCCTTAATCCTCCCATGGCCTTGTTTTTGCACCTCATCTACCCGGGCTAACACAAACCTCTTTTCATGTGGGATCCACATTTCTGAGACTGTACCCACCATGGAGGGCCGTTTCCCAGATCTTCGGCCAGGTATGACCAAGATTTATTAAACTCTTCAACCCAAATGTAATTTTCACCATGTTGTTTTTTTTAAGTTAGTGGAAAGGGGAGAGGCTTGGGCGCATTGAGAGTTGTGTCTACTCAGCTGGGATGCTGGGACGCTCTGCTCCAACACCAACAGGCTTAACCCACAGAGACAGCTAAGTGATTTATTGGCTTCTGTTATTGAGAGGGCAGGAGGGAGACCGAGAGGCGGACATATGCAAGAATAACAATGTAATTGGGCCGGTCTGCAGAGTTTCAGAGCAAGAGTCCCACATTTGAAAGGCCTTACTCTAGGTGTTATGAGGAAGCAAATGTGCATCTTTTGACTCAACAAGATACTGTGTTTTCACAAAGTCTGTTAATGCAGCTTCTGTACAATGCTCTTAACATTGGTATGTTGGCATGAGTACACACCAGATAATGGATTCCATGAACAGAGAGAGAGAGAGAGAGAGAGAGAGAGAGAGAGAGAGAGAGAGAGATGGATATCTTCTAAACTGTGGAGACCAAAAGGCTCCACTACTTTAAGATGAGTAAATGTACCTTGGACTGTAACAGATGTGAAGTAATTGTTCTGTGGTTGCATTCAGGAGACACACAGACGTCAATGAGGCACTGTGAGAGATCACAGCAGAAATCATAATAGTTCAAAGAAAGGAAGGGAGTGAATCAAACAGACAGACAGGTAATTATGTACACAGAAACATAGATATGGGACATTTTCACTATGCCAACAGAAACACCTAGTGTATAAAACTAGTCCTGACAGTATCATGACGCCCAATGAGTTTGCAGGTCCTTGTTTTTAATATTGGACCTAGGCTGCCCTCTGGCCCGGGAGAACCTTCCAGGCAGGTCACTTCACGTCCCGATGTAGATCACACCCGGGTGATTGGCTGGCAGACATAAAGGAGGTGTGACCAGCATGTTACACCTTTCTGTCAAGTGACTTCTCTCCACTCCCTGCATGCCTCCCATGCAGAGGCTGAACACATGACCTCAATATGGCTGTTCTGAAGGCATCAGTGTTCATATGTTCTTGCTATGATGATAAGGTTGTTAATGTCAACTGTGTACCTCTGTTGGCCACTCCCTAGTTGTGATACTAAAGCAGCTATTCTGCCATCTTTGCCATTTCATGGTTTGTAATCAGGTCTTTTCACCAAAAATATTGAACATCAATCCTCTAGTTATGTCCTATGAAATGGAATATATTTAAACATGGTTCACTTACAAAGGAAAATGTACAAACAACAAATCTTAAATAGTGATCTATACAATTATGTTCAAATACACATGCACACACACACAAACACACACACACACGCACGCACACACACACGTGCAAGCACACGAACCTCTTAGCCAAGCAGTCGGTGTTGCACTGACAAATGCTTCACTAACTCTGACTAGCATTTAGCAACATGCAATATTTACATAACAAATGCCACCACATAAAATAGAAATCATATTCTAATTTGGTTTTGCGTTTTTCTCTGGACTGTATGGGACTGTGCGATGGTTATACATTTGTACATGATAAGAATTCTCCTGAGCCACATGCAGCTTTCATCAGGTTATTTGATATTGTTTGTTATTATTGTTATGACAATGTGTTTTAGAGGCTTATTACATTAGGGAGATGCTAATTCAGAGTGGATTTATCTTATCAGATGACATCTGAGTTTGAGAAAAAAAAATGGGAAGGGGAATCCAAATAGAACAGCTGTATCAAATTGTATTACATGTGGCACTGTAATACATGAAGTATACAAGTAAAGGTGTATTTAAAAACGTAATTTCATCTCTGTATCTGTTCATAAAGAGGAGAGAAGCTGAACCTTAACAGAGGGCATCAGTCAGAATCCGTTCAATGTAATATAGTACTGTAAACATGGCCATGTGGGTGTGTTTACAGTATTATAAGCACTCTCTGTTTCCCTGAGCAGTTATCGAACAACCAAGAAATGTGCTCCCGTACAGCAGAACTCAAAGCAAGCAAAGCGAAAGGAACTTGGAAGCCTAAACCCATGCACGTGCACACAGTGCACATAATCACACATTATGCGCACGTACACACACACAGACACATTTTCATTCACACACCAAATTTAAATGTGCACAGAAGCAGACTCCTCCCCTTGCTTCTTTTTGTGCAAACTGAATCAAATTATTATTATTTTTTTTTTTATTATTTCTTTTTTTATAGCAATAACGCAGTCTTTCTTTTGCTTGGCTGGGCATCCATTCCCCTGTTCCCCCAACCTCGTCCTCTCTTCCTTCTTCTCCCAGCACCACAGAAGGATCAGCTTTCGCCTCAGAATCCCACTGAAGCTCTGCCATGCCGGCTGGAGACAATCAGCCCAAACGCTCCTTAGATATTCCTGCTCCTTTTCAAAAAGCCCCAAATTCAATTTCTGGACACATTTATAACCATGTCTGTCAATGACTGAATCAGGAGCGCACATGTGATCTGGTCACATGGGCCAACCAGCCTGGCCAATATGCACTCTATTACATGGTCAGGGCCGGCTGAGCCACAGAGGAACAGCCAATCATGAGCAAACAAAAGAGCAGGTAGTTAGACATGGGGGCCAGGGGCCTTTAGATGTTGTATGAAAAACCTGATGTGATTTAGGAGCCGGGCCATGGGGAGAATCTGTTAACTATGTACAGAGGGAGCTGGGCCTCATGCATGTGATGCTAGATCACTTCTGAACGGCCCACAATCCACCATGATCCCCCCCTCCCACACCACAAACAAACACACACACACACACACATGATGTTATCCAAAAGTTAAAAGGGAGGTTTTCATTGTCGCAATGTTGCTGTCAGGCACTGAGGATCAGAGTGCATTAAACAAGTTATGTTGCTCACACTTCACAATAGTTTTCATAGTTTTGATACAACTCACTCAGTAGACTCACAGGCCTGTTAGAACCAGCTATGCCAATGCCAGCAGAGATTTAGAGATTTTCCAAGCCCAGCTTGTGAATCACGGAGTCTAATGAGAGCTCTGCAGCCCGATCTGTACAGGGCACTGACTGGACCTGCACTCACAGATTGTGACATTTGGTCTGCGGTGTTTACATGCTAAACTGTGTGTGTGTGTGTGTGCTGATGTAGTATGTGCTAGTGTATATGTGGTTTCATGCATGCCCCCCCCTTCCTCCCCACACACACACACACACACACCACAGACTCCAGTCACTGGGTCTTGGTGCGGTGCTTGGACAGTGCCAGTGATGTGTGGGAGCCACTGTTCACACACAGTGGTGACCAGACCAGGAGAGATGCACGACTCATTGGCCATAAATCAAAAGAGACCCACAAAGGCCCACCTAAAGCCTTGCCAGTGCCCGGTGCTGTAAAAATACAAGATATTGGACAGAGAAAGCTCCCCCTAGAGGCCAAACTGGAGCGTAATTCAGTTTGGGAAACGAAGCGTGTCCTTCATTAACCGAAAGATCACATTTTAGCGCGGGAGCGACACATTTAGTGGCTCCAAGGGCTCTGTGAAATCTCAATGAGAAAGATCCTCTGTTTGGCTTCCAGAGTAATTAGGGAAGCTATCAGCTGACACTCATGCAGGTAATGTCCTGGACCACAGCCAGGACCGAGTTTCATCATGGCCTGCCTCGCTGCCGCAGCCCTGGAAAATATGCACAGAAACTGAAAACCACATTTTCAAAATTGCCTGCTTGTCCCCTGTGTTGGTTTTGGACGACTGCTCTGTTCTGGAGCTCAGGGGTTCCTGAAGCCGGTGCCAGGATCCTTAAAAACCAGTAACTGATATCTACCCCCCAACACCCCCATCCCCTACACAGACTGAAATGTGCTGTTATTAAAATGGGAGCAAATCCCACCGGAATGCTTTACACGTTTACTAGGTGTATGTCAAGGTGAGAGACAACACTGGTGAATTATGGGCTGGATTTGGACCTGGGGAATATGGGTTTGGTGCGGGCTTGCAGGTACAGGGAACGAGAGAGAGGAAAGAAGAGAAGGAGAGAGAGATTATGAGTGGGTGAATGCTCTGACTGCCAGCCTATAAATCTCTCCCCAACACACACACTGCAACAACACACACAACAGCATGTTGCACAGAAACCACAGTGCCCCCTACAGTTAGAAACCACACACATCAAACTTTATTGGCCTTAATAGTAAATGCCAGGGTGATAAATAAAACAGTATCAACATCCCTGCTGTGAGGAGTTTAGCTTGAAAGATCAATGAGTGGCGGCCTATGGGGAGGGGACTAAAAGCATTCGTGCCATCTGCGGAAGCTGTGGGTGGACATGGCACTCTAATCTCCTCTGGTTTGTCTGTTTGGGGGCCGGGACGTCCAACCGGCTCGGTGACAGCTGTGCGTAGATGCAAATCTGATCCATGCTCCCGAGTACAGCAACTGCAACTCGATGACAAACGCTTTGTGTCGGGGGAACAGAGTTTGTGTCCCCTCCTCCTGCCTGTCTTCATTGGGATCACAAGTCTGCATGCACTAATGGGAGGAAAAGAGCAACAATTAGGGATGCAGACCGCGCTGGCCCCAGTCATTTCCAAACCACTTTAAATGTGTAATAAATGATCAAATGAGACAACGCCTTTTTAGACTCGCAGCCGGGTTTTCTTTTCTTCAAAAGCACACTGGCTCTAATAACAGAGTGGACCTTTGATTCGCCGCTTGGAAGCAGGCGGGAAGCCTGCCGTTGTGTGGTTAATCAGAGAGTGACTGGCATGTGGGTGGATTTCCTCTCTCTAGGCGGAGAAGTGGGGGTTAGCGGTCTCTGGTATACCGGGTCACATGGCTGGGAGTCCTGCAGCAGCTCGCTGTCTGGGGGGACTCTCCCAAAACGTCCGTCATGTCACAGACATTCAGCCTGCGGTAAAGGTATTCATCCATCACCACGGAAACACAGATCTCCCAGGGGAGTGTTCAGGGAGCTAGGGATAGGAGAACAAGTTTCCTACCTCATGGCTTCACCCAAATTTGTGCATTTGGGTCAGAAAGACCAGCTTGCCCACCCCTGTGTCTACATAATTCAATAACACGATCTCAGCAGGGTGTGGAAAGAGGATCGCACTGTTTATTTATTAACATTGCTACTGAAATAAAAATAGAACATCTTAAAGGGCTCAGGAGTGTTCTCTGATAGCAGTTCTTCAATAGGACGCCCCTCCCCCCCCAATTCCCCCGCCCCCCTGCCACACATACACACACACACATACACGTCCTCCAGTGTTTCAGAGCTCCACTACTCTCAAATGCTGACCAGCAGGTCAACAGAGAGAGAGAGAGAGAGAGAGAGAGAGAGAGAGAGAGAGAGAGAGAGAGATCATTATGGAAGTAAACCTCTTCTTTGTGCAATCACCAAAAATACATAAGAGCACTATCAAATCAAATCAGGCTTTATTTATAAAGCAACTTTCCTGCTAGTTTGCAATACAAGGTGCTTAACAGTGCAATAAAACAATACAATTATGACAAAAAAAACATTCAAGATACAATGGCAGAGCTGTGATATTAAGGTGAGGGGAAAGCAACACATGAACAATGTGTGTTATGCTTTTGTATGTGTGTGTAATAATAAACCCCTGTGTGCATACCCAGGCCGGCAAATACATGGTTCTATAGCAGCTCGTGTGTGGACGGCCATCCCTACAGCACACATCACCAGATCACTTTACAGGGATCAAAGAGACATCTGCTAAGAAAGCGGAATAACAAAAGTGTAGCAGAAACAAGTTTGTTGGAGTTCAATTAAAAAGTGATTAGTTGGAGAATTAGCAGGCCGCAGCAGAGCAGTACACCCTTATGGGTCACCATGCCGTTATTCTCTAGCCTGCTCAGGTTTCTAAGGGGATTACATCTTAACAGGATGACCTCTGACCCTTGGACAGGTGCTTCTGGGAGGGATGGGACAGTGAACAAGTTTTAATACTAAAAGGAATTTGCAACCCACATAACTGGGATGTACATGGCATTCCACAGGGCATTCCCAGTTTCTAGACAAACACAGGCATGTGGAGTACTCTGGGCCAGGAGTAAGACATTACCTGGAACAGACTGGCAGTACTTTGACAACCATTATACTGTAGACATGATTTAAGGTGGAAGTACATAGGAGATATTTCATTTTCTGATTACTGACATTCATACATCATGGAGAACTGAATTGGGACCCTGACATTTCCATCTTTCTAGACATAAATTACTGTACTGTAATACCAAACTGCACAACCTATGTAACATATGTAGTCCATATTGTTTTTTAATCAACATACCATACTTTGTAGATGACAAAATAATGATGTACAGTATATTGACTGTAATGTGTTGTGTATCCACAATGAAAGGAAAGTTAATGTGAACCCCTGCTGAACGTCATGTCTGAAGATCGGTCCGGGCACCCACACTAGCTCAACACTTTGAACTCATCATTTTCTCTTCTTGAAAAGGAGAGGAGAAACAGAAGAAAATAATAAGCAGCTGCTTCCATTCTCCAGTGTTTACCAGGGCTTTCCAGACCAGACTAAATAGAACTGTGTTTGTCATCACCACGCATACACAGTCGCTCCAACCCCAACACCTCTACTTAGGCTATGTGGAATAAACAGCTTTCCTCCTTTCTGGTGGAGGAACACCAACATCTGGCTAGCTCCATTTGATTCGGTTTTGTTTCAGTCACAGCATTAAGCGTTAACTACAGCAATCCACTGCTGGCTGTGATCACATGATCACATTATGTCAAGACACGGGGGACAGTGGAGACACATTTTTGATCTGAATACACAGAGATTTGGCTGCAGACTCAAGGTGGGGACACCAGTCCAAACGCCATCAGAACTGTTAGCTCTTAGCTGGCACCAGTCCCCGAGCATAGCTGCTTGCCTTGGATCAAGGCACTGATGGAGCGTGCTGAATATATAAAAACAAAGTCAATCTGAACTTCTGCAGCGGTCTGGAGAGACTTCTGAGGCCTGGCAAGTAGACTGAGGCAAATACAGTGGAGAAAATCTCATTTAGAGATCACAACCTGTTCTCACAAGTGCATTATCTGCTAAAGGAAAGCCTCTGTGCTGGAGAATCAATTAAAATAAAGATTGAGACAGAATCACAGGATTAAAAACAACTGCAAGCATGCAACTGATAAGAATGTTTGGAATCCTTGTTTATCAGATAAAATGATTATCCTAGAAACAGTTTATGTAGCCATCAAAAGACTGGAGCCAGATTATACGTGCTTTAAAAGTTTAATTGGCAAACCGCTTCGATTGCTGCCATATTTGAAGCCCACATTATATCTTGTTCAATTAGGAAGAAAAAAAATCTAATGTAAAAATGTATTCAATTATTTATTCCATGCATCTGTAATTAAAAACTGAATAAATTATCAACCATACAAAACAGATTATTTGATTTGTTAAAAAGCAAGCAGTACATCGAGATATAGGCTACATGTGATATATTTTGCTAATTTCTTTATCAGCACATACACAAAATAGAAACACACATTTAGTTATCATTGCCATCATGTTCATTCTAATCCATTAATCCCACACTGTCAATGTAGCTACACTACAGAGACTGTCTTCACAGATACATTCCATTCAATCAGACATTTTCACAGTGACTGCAGATCACAGTTTAAAAGTATCAAACTTGCACAGGTTGTAAACCATGTTATCTAAGTATTGTATGTTCTTCTAAAAAAACCTAATGATGTTTTCATTTTAGAAAGAATAGAACATTGCATTGTTCAGTGAGACAGATTAAACTGCTTTCCAGACAGACAGTATGTATTCAGTTTGGATTAGAAGTGACTCATTAATTGAGACTCACTAATTGTAGGAGGGGTTACAGTATGCATATTACCATATGGCTGTATTATCCATTATCCATTAGCATGACATGGATAAATAAACCAAATCTAATGTAATATAGTGTAATATATTCTGCCCTATATAGAATCACTTTGCAAATGCCCTTGTCCTCTAAACTAAACTATACGTGTGTGTTTTTAGACACAGCCAAAAGAGGTAATCCGTAGATTGTGGCTGTCAAAGGTTTGTGTGCAGACTAAATTGATAACATGAAAACATGGAAAGATAATAAATGTGAGCCTTTGCTCTCTGTGTTTACTTCAGACATACAGGCTCACAGCCAACATGAACATTGAAAACAATTAGCCACAAAGTCAGAAACCTAATCCCCACCACACATGACCCCCAAGGACAGGTGCACGTAATGATAATGCGTGAGAGGAGTCTGGTGTGTTGCTAGGGAGCGTAGGGAATATGGACGGCTGCAGGCCCGCCCTTATTACGGTGGCAAGGATGAATGGAGAGGAGGAGTGACATTCCCAGCTGTGGCTACGGATGTTACAGTGGCCTACAATGTCTGTGCATGTGGTCAGTCTCAAGTTATCACTTTATTTTAAAATAACAGCATGAACATTTATAAGCAAATATAAACATTGTGCATTCTGTGCAGTATACTCAATAAGGACAATGAAAGGTTGTTAGTGTGTAGAGGTTATAACTCTAACAAAATAAAAGGGGAAACATTTTTTTATCTGGGTGATAATTATAAGAATATGTCGGATACATATAATATTGAAGTACTCAATTACTTAATATTACTTAAAATCATCTCCATGGTGACAGAGGCCCCTTTTTACATTTAAGCCCCTGCCCCATTGGTACTAGCTGCATGTGCCTGTTAAGGCCCATTTATGCTTCTGCGTCTACGAATAGGGGGTAACCGACGTGCCAGGCTACGGCATATCTACGAATAGCGGGTAACCGACGTGCCAGGCTACGGCATATCTACGAATAGAGGGTAACCGACGTGCCAGGCTATGGCGTAGCTACAGATAGGGCGTAACAGAGGTGCCAGGCTAAAATAATACTGTCTTTTTGCCGTCATCACACTAGAAAACTAGATACAATACAAAAATAATTACATAAAACAGTTGCTACAAAATAATTGTGTTGAATATGTTTTTATTAAATTATTTGTAAACAATGTGACATCACCATAGCAACTGCTACTCCGTTGGACTTCTAGTAAGAGCAATAAGGAAATCGGCCATGCAGCCTTTCTTAACTATGCCCCAAAGCTATGGAACTACCTATAGCTATCAGGGAATCTGGCACAGTAAATATCTTTAAAAAAAAAAGAAAAAACGTGTCTATTAACTATAATCTGCTGTTATTTTATTTTATTTACTATTTTATTTGAGTTTTGTCATTTCATATGTCATGTTCTGCAGTATGTTCTGCAGTTGATTGGTGAATATAGATGCAGGGGCTGTATATTTGAGGCTATACAGCATCCTTGTATGTGTACGAGGGAGTACTGGTAATTCCTACACTGAGGTTAGTGGGAACAAGGGGATATACTGCACCTTTACATGCGTACAAGGGAGTCCTGGTAATTAATTTGCTTCCTCCACCAGATTATGTTTGAATTTCTCTTATATTTCTTTCATCTGATTCTTCTAACCATTTTTTTACTTATGTCATTTCAGTATCATGCTATGTATCTTTATTGTATTCTTTTATGCACCTGTTTTAATATTCCTTTAACACTTTGCATTAATGTTGTTTCTCTGTATTACTGTATGGGAAGCATAACTGTATGTATTCCCTCTCTGTTAAGCACTTTGATCTGCAATTCTCTATGAATGTATGACATGTATGCTATATAAATAAATAGTAGTATTATTGTGAATATATTTATATATATATATATATATAATATAATCATGTAAAATAGCTGTAAATAATATGCTGGTTTATGTTTATAATATCTAATATGCTTCTGACACATACTGTATCTCTGGATATAAACATCAAAGAAGTAAATTATAACTGATAAAGATGAAACTCCTAGAATGAGAATGCTATATATATACACCTGTTACACCAACCTTAATGACGGTCCCAGGGCAAGATAAAGTTGTTGTGGACCAGAAAGATGATCTCTGCTTTAGAGCTCCTCCACACCCTCCACTTCTGACATCCTGGGCCCCTCCCACTGAGAAGCACACACACACAGTTCTCTCTGCAGAGTGTATGATTTATGTATGATCTGACACAGAACAAAAGGTTTTGTGTCATACTGTGTCAAGCAGTTACCATATTATTATTATTTATTAAATGATATGCACATGTAGTGCACACATGTACATGTATTGAACACACCCACACACACACACACACGTGAGAAAAGCAAACAAATGAATACAATCGGTGTGATTATCTTCTTGATATTTGTCTCACACATTAATGAATTAATGACGCACACACATACACACACGCGTGCACACACACACACACATAGACACCTGTCATGAAGTTTGGCCTTGGCTCCAGCTACACAGATATGGGCCAGTACAGAATGTAACAGTGAAAATGCCTGCCTTTCAACAGCTCACATCACAGTACAGTCCCACAAACGGCAATTAAAACGGCTGTGCTACACTGGCCCTGTATGGAGCAGAGAGAGAGAGGAGAATGTAATGCACCACCTCTCGTCAAGCCCCGTCTGATATTGTGTCTATAGATCTTTATTACAATAGCAGCGCGCTGTAAAATGTGTGATGTTTTTGTATGGATCTGAGTCCCCCTCATTCATAATTACCACTACACATGTAGAACCAAGGGCAACTTCAGACACGGGTGCGGTTTGAAACGCCGCTGCCAGACAGAGGGGATGATGGGACGTCTCGGCGGGCCCCGGCGCTAGCGCTGAGCCCTGAGGCTATCCTTCCTCTTGCCAAACACCTGCAGCAACTTAAGTTGTACAAAGATCAAATTATGGAGCTGGTTTAAATACGAAGAGACACCTGCACTCTCACTCACAAAGCAACACTGCTGCATTGCGATGCTGCTGAGATGACAAGCAAGTGATGCTTAACAATGATTAACACAGTGTAAACTGACCTCAAACCGCTCTCGTGTGGGGCCCCATTAGCTTTAATTAAAGGGCCAGTGGATGCATTGGCCCCATGTATGGCCCAGGTCCCTGTGTGAGCCCTGTACACATGTGTGCGCTGATGCACTGGATGTGCTTTGTCCAATACAAATAAGAAGCTGAAAGTAGTTCCTATGAGAGAGGACATAGTAGGTGGAGGTACACGATGATAGAGCGTCTGCCGTCAGGTTTGTTGCAGAGCTCTGTTCATCAGAAGAATGCAATTTCTTTATCCTACTTTGACAAAACTTCTCCCCACTAAGACATCAAGGAACACTTTTAATTGGCTGGCTACAGTCAAACATCACACGTGCCTCTGGTACAGTGTAGTATGTTTAAACATGTCAATTGATATCCGTGTGTAGATGTGCACTATGTATGATTTCAATGCAATAGGCCCACACAGCCATGCCAAATAGAAAGAAACCCATCCAAGCAAACATAAGTAACCAGCCAACCACCATAAGTAACAGACAGAGAGCAGAGGGCCAGCCAGAAGACTGTTGCTTCCAGCTGTTGAGAACAAGAAGCATCGTCTTCAGCCTGGCACGCCCTGAATAATGTATCACCCCCTCCTTGGTAGCGGGACTGGCGAGGGGAGCACTGATTTGTGTCCCCTGGCATTGTTGGAGATATGAATAATGCATAGGTTAAGCGGTAGAGTTAAAGAAGGAATTAGAAGCATGGAGATCCAACCTGGGGATTTATATACTGGTTGTGTATGGGTGGAGTTTGCATCAGACACACCCGTTTCTGGACAGCTCTATGTCTACTCACTTAACATGGCACTTCTCAAAGCCCCCAGAATGTGGTTTGTGGCTTACAAGCCCGCCTTTGCACAGTATAACAAGATATGAAAAATAATTGTTGTATAACATATATACAGTATATATATATATATATATATATATATATATACACTCATCACCTTACTATCATATATATGCATACTGTGTACTGTATGTACCCTGTACTACATATATA
>JAODUH010071273.1:0-16382 GCA_027564835.1 Typhlichthys subterraneus
TCAAAATTAATATCGATATTGCAATTTTCATGATCAATATCGCAATATCACATTTGATCAATATCGTGCACCCCTAGCTAAAAGCACACAACACCATCTTACGTACTACTTACTTAGCTGCCTCACATTGGTAGAAGGGAAGACAACAGATGTGTCCAGCTTTCTCTTCTTCCATCTGTCTTCATTCACTCCCTCTTCTGCCTTTCTTTCCATTTAATCATGAGCTTTTACTGCAGGAAGTTCTCAGTAATACGTGCATCTCCCATGGGGAAGTTGTGGGGGGGGGGGGGGGGGAGACAGAGTAATCTATTCTAATCATCAAGCTGCCCCCCCTCATTCACAGCTGGACCGACCACAGATTGTGTGCTTTTTTGTCTTCTTTTTTCTAATACATTTAATCAGAAGATTTATTTTAATTAAACTTTTTCATTATTCTTCCAATGGCTCTACTGTTCAAACATACCACTTTGGGACAAAGACAAAATGTCTACCTCCCATCACAGTTATTAAAGAAGCGCTCCTCGATTCAGTTTTCTTCCATGAAAGTGCACATGGGCTCTCGGCACTCAGCTGTAGTACAGGCGTGCGCTCTTGTCTTTCAAACTAAAATATGTTGTATTTTCAATACAAAAAACAGTCTGCTTGGGTATCAGAAAAGTATAATTCTGGTGCTCTTCAGTGCAGGGATATTCTAGTTTGTTAAATAGTATTTCTTATTTTTGTTGAAATAGTATCATTTTCCAAATAGAACTGGAGTGCATGCCTTGCTTCTACAATTGAGTGATGGGGTTTTGTTGCATGTGTGTGTCCTCTACTTGTGTGTGTGTGAGTCCACTGCGTCTGTGGGGCATGCAGAGACACGCGGTGCAGTGCTGCTGTGGTGGCAAACCACACGCTGCGAGAGGGAACGCTGCTGGTGAACTGCAGCTCAACGTTTCGTTCCGCTCCGTTCCGCAGAATAACTCAGCTTTCTTGTGAGTGGCGATGAGGACAATGAGGGAGGGGAGCGAGGCGGGGGGCGGTAAAGAGTAGAAAGAGAGAATACAGTAGAACAGAAAGGGAGAGGTAGTTGAAGAGTGACTTGTCTGTTTGTTCCGTCTGAATTTTAAACATCTGAAAGGATCTCGTCACATCCAATAGAAAGTAAACCGGAAAAATGTCTTGAGTCAAATAATGACTTAATATCCACACAGCATCTGAACAAATGTAAATGTACACTCCCTGGCCAAAGAAAAGTCTATTGAAGGCCATAACAAGGAGCCACCACACATATCCCATTACCACATCAATAATTCATAACACTGCCATCAACAGTAACATCTACTGCATTTTATAACCTACCTGCTTTGTCAGCTAAAAAAAATGTGAATGTAATAAAGGTGTGGAATAATTATGCAAAGCTATTTACATTCAGAGGCCCTGTTAGCTCAGGCCTATATTGCTGTTTGATCTATTCATCCCTCATCCTCTCCTGTTCATGTAGACATGTTCTGTCTCCCCTTGAGAGTGATTCATGAAGGAGTATTTAAAAAGACATGGCAGGGATTCACTTTGTTCTAGAAACACAACTAATCCATAAACATGGAGAAGCTAAGGACATTGGACCATAAGGAATTTAGGATGCAGGGAATTAGTACGGGGACATTAGGACGCAGGAATGAAGGACATAGGACGATGCGGACATTAGGCTTTAGGAAACAAGGACATGGTACCATAAGGAAATTAGGATGTACAGTAGTAAATAAGGACATATCATAGGACAGTCATGACATGGGCACATCAAAACCTGAGGATATCTCCACATTAGCACACAGTGGACATTTGCCAAAGTTGTGCTTTATCTTATTTGAATTCAATTCATAACGTTGTCAACCATTTATTTGTTTGTCGGACTATGCCTACTTCACTTAGGCATTTGGCAACATGTCTGATTACAGATGCTCCTTCTTGCCCAATGCTTCATGACCCAGAAGAATCTGGCGAGTTGCCGTTCAAATATGTTTGTCTCGCCGGGCCGCTCTGCTTTGTGAACCGAAGTGATCTGTGATGGAAGCATGCTGGAAATCCGGCAGTGGGTGAGCGATGGTAAAAATGAAAGACTCTTTAGAAGTCAGCAGCGGCTGGTCTGGTAGCGACGGCAGAGCCATAAAAGGTGGATTCACAGAGAGGGTTTGCTTGAGGACGATGCCGGTTCATTAGCAAACATCAAATCATCTTGCCTCATTGGCTGCACCATTGTAAAGGGAGTGCTGTATATCTGCGTGGTATGCGCCCATTTTTGATGTGACATTACACATTGGCCTACATGCTAGCAGGCGTCGGTGCTATATGTACGTGGTCAGCAGTCGGCCATCACAGTTAAAGGTATAGTCCGTCATTTTGGAGAATGTTTGTCGATATTTGAATTTGATCAAAAGAAAACCACCTCTCCCTTCAATGCCATAGGGTGCTCCTTAAAAAGCTCCGCCCCACACATTGGAAATGCACTGTAAGAAATTGTTGTGTGGTGTGGTCTGCACCACTATATTTGTGTTTTAATTTTGCAGAGCCAGAGCTGTGAAGAAGCACCAGATACATTTTCAGTGCACCCACAGAAAGGGCAGCTAGCAACCCTAAGTAGATATTCACAGATTTGGAGTGTATTATCTTACAACTGCTGACTATACCTTAAAAGCACAGCCACAACTGTCTAAGACAGCTGGGTGCCTAAAGGGATGTAATGGAGAATAATAACCTCTAAGGAGGTTATTTTAGCATCACCACGCTAAGGGTAGCCCTTGCTTTTAGCTTTCCAGTAGCAAGGGACTAATACACTGTGTATTTGGCCATGTCCATGCACGATGTGCTGGAGTGATGGCTATCATGCCATTAAAAGTTACATTTAAAGTAAAAACAGTTGGGCATTAGTCTAAACTATTTGTCCACTTCAATCAAAGTAATACTGTGATGTGGTCAACATTCTCTTTCAGTGAGAGATGTTTTAGACATTCACTAAATACAATAGCATCAAATGGCCCTGAATGATATTTGCTCAAAATGTTCCCTGCACCTCAAATACAATACTTTTGCTAGGATTCTGTGTCTACCTTGTCTTAGAAATTCAGTGCTACCTTGCAGTTTTTGAATGGTTCTGCACACTTTTCGAGTTTAGAAGTTTCGTCTGGTTGACTTCCTATCCAGTTAGAAGTGAAATCGGTTATTTTAACACCCAGTGTTGCGTTACTTTTTACCCACAGCCTTGGGAATGCAGAGAGTGTCCTTACTGTCAGGATTAGGCTACACCTGGTCCCTATAGAACATGTCTAGCAGCTGTTTCTGTTACTGTTGAATGATGCTAATGAGCTTGTTATTAATTATTGAGTACAGACCTGCACAGAACGGCATACATAGCAGATATGTTACTTCCCCAATATTTTGTCACTGTAAACTGTTATAAATGTCTCATTAAATTAATATTTAAATAAACAATGTCCTAACTGTTTTACTGATGAAGTCACTTATATAGGGCTCACATCTCACCTTGTGGTTATGATCACCCAGTATCTGACCTCTCTGCTGCGTTTTAATAGCTGCTGTGTTTGAACCAGTAACTGTGTGCTTTACAAAAGAGTGTTGGTCATTTGAAGCCCTTAGGTTCTTCAAATGATGTAGTCCCTCCTTGACTTTCTAAGGATGTTTTCCCCCACTATAGGTCCAACTGTTCTTGCAGTTGTAAATAATAGCCTTTCCTCATGTGTGGTCCCAGACCATTTTAATCATGCAGTAGTCCAACCTCTAATTAAAAAACCTGTACTGGAACTGCAGATCTAGCTAATTTCAGGCCAATCTCCAAACTACCTTTTTTGTCTAAAATCCCTGAAAAGATAGTTTACAGTCAATTAAAGGCCGTTTTGGAAGAGCACAACATTCTCAAAGTTTACCAATCCGGTTGTAAAACTCTGCACAGCACCGCATCTGCTACACATTGAAATGATTTACCTCTGCCCATTAGACAGGCTTCTTCACTGTTTGTTTTTAAATCCCTTCTTAAAACCTACCTTTTTTTTAATGTAACCTAAGTAGCCATAACCTACTGTATGCAGGCCTACTCTGTAAACTTCAAGTTCATTCTTACTAAATGGTACTAAATGGTTGAAATGTTGTAAAGGTCGGTATTTGAACCGGAGATCTCTGTTACAAGCGCGATCTTGGTGAGCTAACCAAATGTAATGTAGAGACAGTACTTGTCTAAGATGGATTTCTTTCAATTGTTTACCTGTTTACAGCCAGGGACGCTGATTCAAATTAACCAAATGATCTGAGTAAACGAGTGCTGTGCTGTGAAGGATGCACCGGTTAAAATCGAAACACTGCGTCAAACTTCTAAAATGATCTGTTATAGGTCTGGATAAGACTGCAGCTGGGTCCGAACCCGATTCGAGGTCCGCCAGTTAGTGACCTCAGGCTCTGACCTAGACATCAATACGCAGCAGCTAGCGCTAATGGACGAATCATGAAACCTCAACAAGTCTTTTACAGTAATTTTAACCCACTGTGGTCAGTTTTGAGAAGTCACCACTGCAAACAGTGTAGAGAGATAACCTGCACTGTTGTAACGACCAATCCAAACATGCGCTGTGTCACTCTCTCTCCTCGTCTGTCACTCGCTTTAGCGGAGAAATAACCATTGGTTGTACACTTGCCCCAGTCTTGCTAGCTTTAATGGGATATTGTACTGTATACAATTTGAGGGCATCCGGGACAAGGAGCCGCTGTTATAATGCGGGAGAATCCTGGAACTTCAAGGAGAGTTTGGATGTCTGCTAATGTCTCCTCACATTTCGCTATCTTGTCGTTCTTTGTTACTTCTATACAGCCCTGGCTCCTCCGTAAATAACAAGATAATGTGTCGAACACCGCTCACAACATCAAAGCCGTAGTACTATGCTTTGCCTCTCAATAAGTTTCAATGTGTGAATAACCTGCCTTTAAATTCATTAAAGGTATTACTGAAATTGAAGAGCTAAACATCCTGCACATGGCCCTTACAAAATGTTTCTAGGTATGCAATATGTTTCTACGTTCATAGTCTCGCAGAGCCAGCCTTTACATACGTAACGTCTGGGACACAGTGCTAACTGCGTCAATGCCCGCCTACTTGACAGGTATTTTGATTAGCAAGCACGACGACCAACTAGGTAACTCAATGACCAAGTAGGAGGTTTAATTTTCATTGAGGAATTTGTTGAAAACTAAACGACACCACTCTGGTTGTTTTCGGGTATTGTAAATCTGTCAAATTCGTAGCTACAGTTACTGACTAAATAGTTATTAAACCATTTTCCCGTTTTCTCATGTTTCAAGAGATCTCACTATATGTATTTTTACATTGATAATTATAATATTAATATGGTCACGCCATTTACAGGAAAGCGTTTGCATTTAAGTGTAATGCCATGTATTTGTGTGTGTGTGTGTATGTGTAGGCATATGTGTGCGCGTGCCTTCTTTCCATTTGAATGAAGTTTGAATATGCAAATATCGGCTTTGAAGCAATCTGAAGGCCAGTCTGCCAGAGGAAGTTAGAGTGGGAGAAACGTAGTTGAAGAGAAACGAGTAGGAGTGAGAGGTATAGAGAGTAGCTCCCCTGGTGCTTACACGTGCCGCGCACACACACACACACATGCACTCTCACACACACGTACACAAACATATAAATACACACACACACACATACACAAATTTACACGCACAACACACGTGTACACATACGCACAGACACACACATGCAGGCCTGAAGCTAGCTGCAGGCATGGTTGGTTGCTACATGGAGAGCAATGCACTATGGGAGAACTTCCTACAGAGAGGTTGAGCGGAGTGAGACTGGTCAAAGGTTTCCAGCATGCTCAATGCTCCGCTCTATTTACACAAAAAAATACGCTGCTCGCTTAAAACTAAACTGTCCACCTCCTCCACGTCAACAACACTGTTTAACCAGATGAGTGGATAAGGAACAAACTCTCATTTGTTGTCAAACACATTCAGACACTCAATGATATGTGCTTCAAAAGCACAGGTAATCAGCATTATGTCTGGTATAACTGATGGCCTCCAACGTCCTGCTCTGAAGTTATTTTTAGCCATGTGATAAAAGGCTTAATACTAGCCTTTCAAAATGTCATGTTAAAGACAAAATACTTATTTATTCATAACTTCTACTATAAATGTTGTAGTTCAAATGGTTGAGGTTGGAATACACACACACACACACACACAGACACCAAATACTACAAGAAAGCATAAACAATAAGAACCTGACCTGGTGAAAAATGTCTCCACTTTAGAGTTTGATTTTGTAAATATTATTCCATAAATCCTGTATAAGAATTGGCCTGTAAGCCAAGGAAAATTCTTCCCTTAGCGATAAAGTATTCTATGACCTAATTGTGTGCGCAATGGATTTGACTTGAGGAGATCAATTCCCAGACACTGAGGGAAGATATCAGTTATCAACTAATTGGGAGGTTAATTGTCTAAAACTACAGTACATGTGGTTTTGCACGATAACACTTTGCATGTCAGCCTAACCTCAAACAGAATGTGTTTTGTCCCTTCAAGCAGGACAGATAAGGTTGATTGAAGGTTGTGGTGTTTTTAATCACAGAAATGATTGGATGATAGAGGATGAGGACAATTCTGAATGGTCAGAAGTCAAGTGATACTGAATGGATCGGATTGGATATGGCAGAAAGCGATTACATTGGAAAAAACGGTATTCCTGAATCTGTGATACTCCTTCATCTTGACTGTACTTACTAATGAACACTTGAGCAGGCTACATAGAATAAAATAAACCGTGGTGTTGCGATTAAAGTGCAACTTGTTTTATTTTGTCACATTGTTAAGTTCAATGTCCTCCTAATGCATCTGTCTTGACCAATAAAGCAAGGACAGTGTAGTTACTCAAACAATGGGCCTTATCCATTGTGTCAATGAAGAGATTTCGTAAACATTATTCATGTCGAGCCTGAAAAATGAAATATGTTTGTTATCATTCACTGCTAAATCCCTTGGAAACCCCCACAGGTGTGTTTAATTATTTAGTTGATTGGACCTGCATGATAGTTATTGTCTATAAACTGTATATGCTCAAAATAGCAAATAGTACCAGATTACAAAACAAAAATGTAAATTATGTGGGAACTGTACATGCCTGAGACTGTCTGTTGTGTCAACCACCTAACACAAAAAGCATGCAAGCGTGCCTAACGTATTTCTTCCTTCTACAAACAGTATGTTGCATTTAAAGGAAAATAAATCCTTATATCTCAAAGCCGACAATTGTAACACACATACTGTATGCACGCACATACACACTTATCTTTGAAGCGAGTCTTAAATCTGTGCTGTGTAGAATAGCAAATTTACTTTCATGAAAGTATTTATCTGAAGCTAAAAATGTAAACATATTACTGTAGGACTTCAAATAGGTCTCCGGTCCTGTCCTTTTTGCTTATATTTTTAACTTAAATTAGATATTCACCATTTATAGCAACATATTAGTAACAACATGAGAATGGAAATTGAATCACAACTTGAAAGAGAACAAGTAAAAATATAACACATTTTCAAATATAATCTAAATGTTAATAATGTTTGTTTGTATGTCTTCCTAAGAACATGTGACTGCAATAAATAAGCAGGGACCCCAAGCTAGCATTTTATTTTTTAAACAAATGTAACTTCTTCCAAAGAAAGATTGTGAAAAACCAGACACATCTCCTATGTGAGAGAGAAAACAAATGCTACTGTGTTTAGATGGCTAGAGCATAATAGAAGTTTGAATATAAACACAGCTAGAGTCGCGGTAACAAGAGCGGGGTACAAAAACAGTAACAGAAAGAAAAGCTATAAGGTGGACAAGCGATGAAGAATGTGCGTACATGCTTCATCCTAGGCTTTCCTAGGCTTTGTCTGACAAGGCTTAACAACAAAATCATAATCCTGCTTTAGCATAGTCAGATGTAATTAGAGGAAAGATAATATTTCCAGGTCTAAAACAGCTTAGCGCTCGATCGTAGGTTGCAATATGTGAATTGGTACTTCTTATAGTGTGCTTCCAACAAACATCTTTTTGTGCCTGCGTATATATCTTCTGTGCGTGTGCTTTGTGCATCTGTGCAAATGTGTCTGTTCCATAGCTGTGCAGGGTGAAATATAAGGGTCGACACAAGGTGAAAGCATGCAAGATGTGTTCTTTTACACTAGGACTCCTCCTGCCTCCGAGGTCAGGATGATGCTAGCAGCTGACTCTGTTTTTGTGGCCTTTTACAAAGGGTCCAGACTGTTTCTTCCTGCTTTATTACAAGACATGCATAAAATAGTTTGCTCAACAAGCTTTGGTTCGTATATCGCATGCCTGAAAGCCCATGAAAACAAATGAAAACTATAGTTCAGCCAGCTATGGGAATGAGCCCCATAGGCCAATATCAGTATGGGTTTGTCATCCTGTGGAGGATGTTGCATAGGGTGCATTACCACCACCTACTGTCTAGAATGTAGTCGGCCAGTCAGTCAGTCAGTCAGTCAGTCAGTCAGTGACATTTGCTCATATTGGCCGGTCCGGCAAAAAAATATGTGTCTGTTAAAAACTTAAAGGTCAGGCTACTGTCTTGCCAAGAAGCTCACTAACTCTTTCTCTCCCCCCAAAATACCCCCAGCAGCAGTGTGCCAGTGTGTGTCAGTGCTGAGCTGTGGACCCCAATATGAATACGCCATCGAGGAGTTCTGCTTGACCAATTTCACACTGGACATGCAAAAGCTGGACAAAAGCCACTGGTGTGTGTGGGAGGACACGGTGAAGTGAGTAATACACGTAAAACAAGACTTTCACACCCACACACGCACACACAGACACTAGGTACAAACAAAGACATATACACACATTTTGATTTATTTCTGCCTTTTGAAACAGAATCAATAACTGGATATAGATTCTGTATCCAGGCTATATAAATACAAATATATATAAATATAAATACAAGGTAAAGATAAAGGTGCTTATATTTTCACATACACATACATGTAACAAATTCTGCATTTAACCCATCCCTGAAGGGAGCAGCGGGCAGCCACTGTGCAGCACCTGGGGACCAACTCCTGGTTGAAACCAGTGTCACTGGTCACATTGCACTGACTGGAGAGTGAACCTAACATTGTTTTGAGTGTTTATTGTATTCGGTTCGATCCGGGCCGCACCTCTAGCTGACCGAGTTTTTGGTCAGTTTCCAGAAGCTCATTAGCAAAACAGGGCCAGAGAATGAAAAGAGAGGATGGTAATAGAATAGCAGAGATGAGGAAGAGAGAGACACTGTGTACAGTGTACGCTTCAGGCATGGAAGTGTGAACAAAAGACTTGTTTGTGCATTCACACATTATCTATAACACTATAAAAGATGTGGATAGTTACTGTTTCAGATTTGGGACTGTGATATGAGTGAATACAATGCACATTCAACTAGTTCAACTAGTTCCCTGCCCTATCAGTAACCCTCCTCAATTCCTTCCTTCCTTCAAGTTTGTGAAACAGACATTATCTGAGTTTGCTTACAAGCATTTCTCATTGCTTTCACACACAATTATTGCATAAGCCTTGCTAGTCAGAACAGACTACTTTATTTCTTCATATGTTTGCTCTGAGTATTACTTCCACATGCATTTATAGCCTATTCAATATGTACTGGCACATATTTACAGATGAACCATCATCAATTTTCACACACAGAAATTGCAGTGATTACAAAGTGTACATTTTACAACAATACTATTCAGTTTTTCTAGAAAAAAAGTTTAATTCTATTACCAACTTTTATTTAGACATTTCATACCATAAGGGTATACTCACACTTTCATGGCATATTGATTATATCAGTCAGCACGGGACCTTCCATTTATTTGGCACTGATTTATGCATGGATGTAACTATTTCATTATGAAATAAAATTGCAGTTAAAACTGAAAATATGTATAAAGTGATGTGAGAGCGGGAATGTTTCAGAAAATGTGTTGCAAAACTGCAGATATGGATCAGTTATGTTGCATCAACTCTAAATGTCAATTAATCAATATTTATCTTAATGTTTTGCTTTACAAATGCATTATTGCTTTCTAATTATCACAAATGAATACATTCAAAAAGTAATTTTTTTTTGCTTCATAAGCATCAAAGGGTGGTTGGCATGGTTAGTATGCACGCACCAATTAATCACAGAAAAGCATAGCAAAACGCTATCCCACATAATCCTACCATGCATGAAAATTAGCGAATAATGCATGACTGAAGAGTATAATATTGGAGGGATGGAGAGAATGATAGGGCTGAAGGAGTGACACTACCTGTTAAAATGAGACCTACAATGCTTTATTGTGTAACCTCTCCCTAGACGAATCTTTTTGAGTTCACATTAGTCTTGCCACCCGAAGCACCATCAGAATAAAATATGCATTATGATTTTAAACACTTAAAATAATGTATAATGATGCTTGAATTGTCATATTCTGTCCACGTGTCTTCCAATCAAGACCTTTATATTCAAATGGAAGTGCAGTACTTATATGGTAGGCTACCATATTGTGTGACCAAAACAGGCCTAATTTAACATTCATTGACTATCTTCTCCATCTACAAATGTGTTGGCTTCAAGGAGCTTAATGAAGTGCAGTGGCTCACTCCAAGGCACACATACACAAATGGCTATATGAGAGAGATTTATTTTCTGCCTCTGTAAATAGAATAATAATTTAAGTAATACAAACAACTGTAAATGTAAATAGGTAAAATGTTTATTATGTAAAAAATAAATTCTGAAATGTAGTACCTTAAGGTCAACCGACTGTATGTGTCTTACTTTAAACAAGCAATCAGTGATTATTTTACAGCTGTTAGCACAAGGTTTTCAACCTGTCCTTCACCAGAAAATGAATGGCGTGACTAGTGTGTCACCCCAGAGCATTCGTTCACCAATAGCTCACAACCTGAAAATCCCTCAACCTGGTCCACTCACTTCAAACAAACCAAGTCAGTTAGCAGTAATTCAGTTGGGTTTTGATGACACATGCAATAATATTTCTATCCCTCCCATGTCAGTAAATTACTACAGCAACCTCAAATCAAAGGAGATATGAGCTTGTTCGGATCTTCATTGTTCAGAGGTCGTCATTGTGAATTCCAACTAGAAGGCTGGTGCCCTGTCAGGGCAATCCTATTCTTAATGAAAGGGGAGCTCGATTCTCACCCATAATTCACATAGTTTCAACTCTTTGATATGTTTCTGACCTGTAGCTAGCTTGTCATTCCATTGTGGAAATAAAAAAGACCTCAGTCTGTTCAAATGTGGATGCTGATGTAGCTAAATTAATATTTGTTGTGAGTGAGATGATGCTCACAAATAAGAGTCTTAGTAATTCTTAGCAACGAGTCGTTCACAAACAACTCGTTCAAAATTAACAAACGGTTTAACTGACGTGAGACTCAATACAAAAAATTCAGATTTATAAAACAGTGCGCAAGCACGCACATCCTACGGCGGTTTTCCTTTATAAATCACAACCTACTTGAAATCAAAATCCAAAACCCAACAGAAAAACCCAACAGAAACCCCACAAAAGTAATTTCACCCAATCACTAGAGCACGTGGTTAGTGGGGAATTCATTATGGACAAACGTTTTGTCAAGTTGGTGACACTGATCTAATATGACTTTGACTGCTCTCTTCCATCCACTTCCATCCAACAACGAAAGGCACAGATATAGTTGAAAGTAGTGCATAGGAAAAACATACCCGTGCTTCACTGATGTCTTGTATAGAGTCAGTCAGTATAAAAGTAATTCATTAAATATGGACCGTTCTGTAACGGTGTCCACTCAATATCGCAATTGTGGTATGATCATCCAGAACTTATTGTTCCATAACACGCCGAAACTAAGAAGGGCAACGTTAAAGCTAAAACTCAAATATACAACTGTAAAACTTATATTCAACACGAAACACACAAAGTAATAGATTCTGGGAACAGGGGCGTGGCATGCTGCACTCAGTACTATACTCAATCTTTTATTTGCTCAGTAACATTCAGCGAGCTGAAAAGAAAACAGCTTACATTTTCTGATATGAAAAAGAATGAATGTTATTGTTTTGCACATGTCTCAATGTAGGCTACATGCGCCTCTTACATATGTCTAACAATTAGGCCTATATATCAAGCCTACTCTGTCGTTTCTAATAATAGCCTATATTAAACATTCATATTTGAGGTCTGGCGACATCCCTGCTCTACGTGACAACTTATATTTTGATTTACTTTTCAAAATGTTATTCATTTCAAAACATATCTCAATTTTTTTCCTTCTGCCATTTCAGTCGCAGTTTCCCATTTTATCCCAATTTATTTTGTACACGATTCAAAGAGTGCGTGGAGGACTGCACACTCTCCTGTCAAGTTTGTTTTTTATAGATCACAACTTTTGCGATCAAAGTGGCGTACGCATATTTTTAGCACCTTTTTGTGCGTACTCAACATTTATAAATGAGACCCCTGGACATCAGTTTGAGCTACACAGACTCAAAAGAACCAAAATACTTGTTTTTTACACCGAACGAGATTCAAAGATCCGGATCCCATCACTAATAAGCATATACCCTGGTTAAAACCTGTGTGTGTGCCTCAGTATCAGTATGGGAACTTTTAGTGAAACGCATTTGTGAGACGGTGGGCTAATAGGTGTCAAACAAATCATTGGTAGGTGATTGGACCACTTTCAACCAATCAGAACAACAAGGCACATGTGGCCATGATCTTCCACACTTTATTGCTGTTGGCATTAATCTATTAAAGCCAACCTCTACTTCTCTATACTTTCACTGGAGATACAACAAGCATTCATATTAAACTGAGCCGAACTCTACAACGTCTTGACAGTGTGGTCTTGTGCTTGCGAGTGAACACAGCACAAGCCAATTATAATCATTCTGATTCTGCCTCTGCAAGGCACATTCATCATTTATTGGCATATTGAATCATGGTAACATGCACCATTTCCATCTAACAGATGTCTGGAGACAATGTAGGAAAACGTCAGACCTCTCTATCTGTGGCGCCAGGCACAGCTCTTAGCTACAGTTGATAGTCTTCTTAACTCATCATAATCTGAATCAAATCTTCAGTGCAATTTTCATATGTCACCACACTCATCATACAGGGCTAATCATCATCTGTCCAGCATATGGTTCAGTTCTGACTCGGTATGCTTGCTTTCCTTGTGACTAATCAGACAATAATATCCATGAGTGCTTCATTGTCAAGGGAATTGGTATGTTTACATTTCTTAACAAGAAATCAAAGTGTTACATTTAGGCCTATATGAAAGGTATTGGGATCTACCACAGTATTTTGTTTGTGAAATGGAGAAGGATAAATAAAACTAAGGACCATGTGCACATATTTTTATGTTTGATTAACTGGTAAGGATCAGATATATATTCAGTTATCTTAAAACAATTCATCCTAACACAACGCATAATCTCCTCTTTCCAAATAAATGTCAAATAACTACTTATTTATCTGCTAGTGTAATAACTATCTCCAAGACATGACTCTGACTAGTCTGGTCCGTCGAGGTCCCTGACCTTCACTGCCACCCATGTGACAGCGCACCTGACCCCTATGGTTCCTCCCACGAGTGGTGGGCCCATAGGATGAAAAGGAGGATGGTGCAACATTGCTTCTTCGGGCTGTGCCCGGCTGGGCTCTGTGGCAAACCCAGCCACCAGGCGCTCGCCAATGAGCCCTCCCTCTGGGCCTGGCTCCAGACGGGGGCCCTGGGTTTCCTCCGGGCAAGGTAACCTCTCCTCTTAAATTATCTTGAATAGGGGTCTTCTGAACCATTCTTTTTCTGGCCCCTCCCCTGAGACCACTTTGCCTGGACCACCTGTGCAAACACCTAATTAGAACCAGGTCTCTCATGCTCTGTTTGACCATTAATTAGTTTTTCTATTTTTCCATGTCATCTCTCTCTCTCACTCAGCATGGAAAGCTTGTCTCAATAAAGTATTCATAAAGGCGGTTACATGAGGTGACAGGCTCACAACCTCCTAAATAATACACGTCACTGAGGTCAACATTAGCACTTATCAGAGGTTTCCTCTGATTCTGTCAAGACTGAGATGTAAAATACAGATAAGGCTGCTTTGTAGTCATTAATTGCAAATATCTGGTTGTTCACTATACAGTGAACAGGGGGAAATTAAATTGAAAGTTAATATCAATTAGGTGTGTGTTTGGAGATATTCCTTCTTTAAAGATTATAAATTATAACCTGGTTGGAAAATAAAAGATGCGAATTATATAGGGTTTGAAAATTAATTCAGCTGGTGTTTAATAATTACTCGCTGCCAACAGCAGATAAGGTGATCAAGTTTATGAACAGTCAGTGCTCCTTAAGCCGTGTGAACTCTCTGCATCACAAACATAGAGAAAAACAACTACCGTAGGTGTATGGCTATATGGCAAGACACCTAGTCTTTGGGGAATGTAAAGAAAACTGCCCCGAGCTACAATGGCTCGGTTTTAGGTCCCGACATGAGCACTTCGTTCTACGACCTGGCCCGCTGGCTATCGCTACGAGATCTCAAGACCCATCGAAGCTCATGTATGTCTCAAATGTTTTCTGTTTTGGCACCACGATGGTGGAACGAGCTTCCAGCAACATTCAGGACTGCTGAAACATCACCCATATTCAGCAAGAGACTTAAGACACACCTCTTTAGTACCTCAACTGGTGACAGCTCTACCTCCTAGCACTCAATCTAAAAATCTAAACTCAATTGTCTTCCCCAAAAGTTCTTGTATATCTTTTACTCTTCTCTCTTCTCTATACTTGTCTTTAAAATAAATAAATAAATAAATAAACTATTTTGTATTATGTATTTAGCACTTTAGTATTCAGGCCATTAGGCACTTTGTTTGATTGACTGATATATTGACATGGTAGTAGACAAGATGCTACTGTATATCTATTCAGATATAAGATTGGTTGCTTATAATTGCTGGTGTACTGTATGAACTATTGACAAATGTACTACATGTAAGTCGCTTTGGATAAAAGTGTCTGCCAAATGCCGTAAATGTAAATGTAAATGTTCAGTGTTAACATTTATTTCAATAGAATGTAAATGCTTGTGGGTTTTTTTAAGATCTTTTTTAGATTTTTTTATTAAATTAAATTTGACCAGTCCAGGTTTATGTATTGCCTGTGAACAGTGTGCATCCTTGTCTGGTTTCAAAAATCTGATGTCTGTGCTCAGCGGTCTGGAGTGATTAGTTAAAAAGGCACAGTTCACAATGATTCAAATAAACCTGCCAAGTTGTTTGGTAAGAGCTCTGTAAAACCAGGGTAATGCAAACAGTGATAGAATGCTCAGACATTGTTTTCTGTCGACCCATCTGTGGCACTGGCTTAAAGGTATAGTCAGCTATTGCAATCTAATTGTAAGCGAATACACCTTTTGGCAAATCTCCTCATATTTAGCTAGTTTACCGATCTCTGTGCAAGGTTGAAAAAATAATCCTTTACTTCTTAACAGCCCTGGCTCCTTAATTAGCAACATAAACAAAGTGGCGAACACCGCTCACATCAACAAAGCCGTAGTACTACTATTTTCTTCAAAATGTGTTTCGATGTGTGGGGCAGCACCGTAGAAGTAAATTGTTTTTATTTGAGCTCGAAGCGTTTTTAAGAATTCCTTTCTCTGCCTTTGTTTTCAAATTAACCATAAATTGCAGTTGTCTATTGTTAGTCAAAGTAGCATACATGTACTAGGAAAGTGTGAATTTCAATCTCCGTGTTCAGGTTGATGTACCTTTTATATAAATGTGAGTTGTTTTTTTTAAAGCATTACTTCCTAAATTTCTTGTATTAGATGCAGCTAAATTAAAAGCCAGATAAGAAGCGTAGAGACCTCATAGCATTTCTTTTACATAGAGTGCAATGGAACGCATGGTATAAGCAGTAGAAACACTACAAATAATTTAAAAGACAACGTTTTGCTTTGTTTCGTAGCCATGCTCAGCTTTAGATCAGGGAGGCCGTTCCTCCCAATCACTGCTCTCCAGGTATCTCCATCATTTCCTACATGTGCATTGAAGTCTCCCAGTAGAACTATGGAGCCCCACCAGATCTAAATGGTAGCACTCCACCTCCCGCACAAGTTCTGGCTCCTTCTCTAACAGCGAAATGACGTTCCA
Source organism: Typhlichthys subterraneus (assembly GCA_027564835.1). Taxonomy (NCBI): domain Eukaryota; kingdom Metazoa; phylum Chordata; class Actinopteri; order Percopsiformes; family Amblyopsidae; genus Typhlichthys; species Typhlichthys subterraneus. The sequence continues at coordinate 16,282 of JAODUH010071273.1, forward strand.
CGTCCCCAGAGCCAGCTTCTGCTTCCTGGGTCTGGTCCGTCGAGGCCCCTGACTTTCACTGCCACCCATGTGGCAGCGCACCCGACCCCCACGGTTCCTCC